>JAPYZB010003035.1:0-13927 GCA_030522745.1 Eupelmus kiefferi | reverse complement strand
TTTATGATTATTATGCAAAGATGTCA
Organism: Eupelmus kiefferi; assembly: GCA_030522745.1. NCBI lineage: Eukaryota > Metazoa > Arthropoda > Insecta > Hymenoptera > Eupelmidae > Eupelmus > Eupelmus kiefferi. The sequence goes on along the minus strand of JAPYZB010003035.1, from coordinate 13,901 downwards.
AAAACCAATTATTGTTAAAATTAATGGACTGCTTTCTACCATATCTTTTGGTTTTTGTGTGAGCGTAGGTATAGAAATAATTCAACAATTATTACTTTCTAAAAGATAAACATATTTATTTTACATATATTTTAGTATTTGTACACGACATATACTTCTTTTATGGCGTTACGTGCTATACTAGGACTATGAAATAATCTGAAGGAAAAGTATAATTTACTTAGTAATACGCTTATGGTCATTGTTCATCAAAATAAAATATCGATTTTGATTCAATTCAAAATTCGTTGTAATATTAAATTAAATTTTCCAATAAAATATATTGTTATTTTTATTTTATTTTATACGTTTAAAAGAATTGTAAAATTAAAATGTTAAGGAATGTTTAGGCGATTCTTAATGTTTTTTTAATTTTAAATAATATAAAATTATGTATATATTACTTGCCATCAAGGCGCGGCCATATAATGTTAATATAATTTACTGATAGAAAATTAACAAATTAGACAAAGGTTATTTTATTTTAAATAAAAATTCTTAGAAAAATAAGTTGGTTTGGATGATGATTATTAAACTATGTCGTGTGATATATGATTTTACAATGATCAATCTTTTATTTCAGTAAATGAAAGAATTTTTATTTATATACTTATTGATATAGTCGTAAGCAAAACATTCTACCAAAAAGATAATACTGCTTATAAAGTGACAAATTAATACTGTTTTAAAAATAATCAACAAGTGAATCATTGTTATACCTTTAAATACATTAGAACTATTTTTTTTAAATTTCGATGGACAGTTAAGTAAAGGTACATTTCCTGCTTTTATTTTTTCTATAAACTGTGAAATACGAGCCGAATAAGGATGACCCTTTGGTGTATAATATAGAAGAGGATATGAAACAATTTTTTCTTTTAATATATAGAAATTCAGCTGCCCAGTTTTCAGTACAACATAATCAGTTTGTGCAATAATCATTTTTTGATTATTTAAAGCATACGAAAGATTATTAGGATTTATTATTTCATATCTGAAAACATAAAATAATATTTAAAAGAAATTTATAATTATTTAATGAAATAAATACCAAATTTTTACCTATTATATAGACTCGTCATTATGGAATCTTTTGAATCCTCTAACCACTCTTTTGCAACATCGGGACCACCAAATCTTCGTCCAGAATCCAGTAATTCTTGAAATGTTGTTAACATATTTTTTGATTTCACGTTAATTATTGTACTAACAAAATTGCAATTATAAATGGCATTTATAAGAAATGTAAATATTAGCCACATGCCAAAAACAACGCGTAATCCCCACTTGTCTGGTGGTCGAATATTTTGATTAAAGTAAGATGCCACAAGATGTAAATAACTAAGATGATTACTGATATAATTTTGTTCTTGAAATATTTTAAGTAATCTTATAAATGTATAATAAACTAATGTTGCAACCGAAAGACATATCCAAACTTCTTTTCTTAGTGGCATTACGAAAGAAGATAATGTTGAAAGACTTTTTGGTACTTCATCTATGAATATAAATTCTTCAAATCTAAGAAAACGTTATTTTTATACTTTCAGTAATTTACATGTGACAAACAAAATTATTTGAATAAATTAATTGAATAAAAAAATAAGTATATAAGTATAAGGATATTTGTATATTTTTATTAATTATTTAATAAATATTTCTCAGAATTATATTTTAAACTCACGTATATGATGATCCTTTTTCTAAATGAGAAACTAAATTAGTATTTGGCAATGTTGGACCAAAGCACACATCAATGTAACCATCGTTCATTTCTTTTACAGAATTAAACCAATTGTAATTGCCAACATACACTTCTTTTGTAAGTGTTATATTGTAAAATTGAGCAAAAACTTCCAATACACATCCTCCATAACTATCAGCTGCAATTTCAGTTTCGTTTTCATCAAAATCGTACAGCTCTTCCCTTGTTGCGCCGTAATCGACTCGAATAAATCGCAGCGTGCAAACATTGACAGGGCATACAATGTCTCTGAATGGCAGGAGTGATTCACTACTTATAATATTTGGAAAAAAATTATAATCACAAGATCCGACCAAACTTAATTTCAAATGTTTTTGATTGCAATTATTACAGTTGCTCTTGTGCTGATAAAAATTAATCATTTTACCATCGTTCTCGATAACTAAAAACACAATGTATGCAAATTTTTGCTTCCATAAATAATCAGCAAAGTTTATTAGAGTACTGTTCAATAATTCTGTAATAATTAAGTATTGAGAAAAAATATTGCAGCTTGGGTTGTCAAATATCGTAAAAAGATCTGACGCGTTATTACTCATGACTATGTAACTTAAAACAACGTTAGGATCACAGTGGCTATTAAAAAGTGAAAAAGTAAAATTTGTATTCAACTTATTTAATAAGCTCACTAACTTTTCTTGAAAATAACTGTTTTTGTAAAGTAAAACCAAATTTCGTTCAGATGGGAAAATTTTAATCATTGTGGAAATAGAGCAATAACTTACAGCATCATACATTGAATTTTGTTTTGTTCCTATACTATTTCTATTATTAAACGTTACATTATAAACAGTAAATAATCTCATTAAAATTATCAAAATAAGGTACATGTTATACATAATGAGTACTTTTCATAAGGCATAGCCGAGACGGATTGAATAGAATATCGATTATTAAATGCATTCAATACGGATTAACTTAATTCTTTAATAGAAAATTGAAAATCTATAATGATTGCATCTATTTTACTAAAAATATTCAAAGCATACTTTCAATATATTTGTCATAACTGAATCAACAAACACAAAGCTCCGATTCTAAGATAAATGTTTGCAATTATAATCATAAATAATATTTTTGTTGTTGTTTACTCTTGATTCATAAATTTTAAAACTATTCAAAATACTCAATGTAAAAATTTTCACCGTTAAATTAATTTTTATTTTAATTTTTCCTAAAAATAATTATTTTTAGTTTCAAATTGGTATATTTTAAATGAAATTAACAAACTATTATTTGCGACTCGAAATTTTCTTCAAAGTTCAAGTATAATTTTTTTTACTACGTTCATAAAACTAATCTTTAGCAATAATCGATTTCTTTTATATTTAAGTAAATGCCATAGATACACTGTAATCAAAATCGTTTATATTCTTAAAAAATAACAAAAATAGAATATTTTAAAATTTCTCGTATTGAGTCTCCTTTCTTTGTAAAAGTTTAAATGGAACATTCTTTTTTAAATTGCCTAATCAGTTAATAAGAAAAGAGCAAAAAATTAAAATTAATAAAACGTAAAAAGTACAATAAAATTTGAAATATTTTCGAAATAAATTTGGAATAGCAAGCATTGTACAAAACCTGCGCTGTCAAAAAAAAGAACTATACGATAAAGAAATGGAAAAAAATACCTAACAACTTGTGGTCCGCAGTACAAAATTAACTATTATGATAATTTGAGCTAAAATATGATGCAAAAAAAATATTTTAACTTATTATTTATAAATATTATGTGCTAAAAGAATCGTATTTATAAAATTTAATATTGGAGTGCATACTGCAGTCCAATCAATTATCAACAGGATAATTTTATCATTTTCTTAGTAACTTTAAATTTTACATTATAAGCTTATATGTTTTATAAATATTAAGCTGTACCATTATGTCAAATCTTCTACGACTAATTTTTTTATTTTCGCTCTTTTTGAACATCTGTACAGTTACAATTTTGTATTTTTGTTTTTATAAATATAATATTTTTTATATATTTCAAAGTATCAAAAATGGAGTAGATACGTAACTTTATAGAAAACAATTATCGCTATAATTGTATTTTTGGTCGATTTTAAACAATTACTTTCGGTCTTATTCAATATTTTTTGATGTGATAAACAGAAAAAAATTCGTTAATGGTGCGTATAATAAAGAAAACATAATAAGACGAAAGTATCTTATATATTTGACGTTATGGAATTGCTTGCTGAATCTTTTAATATATAAACAAACTAAGAACTTACAATAAATACAATAAAAGATTCGGCGTTTCCTTTTGGATGAATTTCCACGAAAAGAACTGTAAAACTAGTAAAAATACCAGAATAGTGAAAAAATTATTTTTCTTTTTTTCTAATTTTCTACCTTGTTTGTATGTTGTATATAATAATTTTTTACCTTATAATAATAACAAAAACATGTTTTATACGCATAAACCTGACTCAGCAATCATTTTTCTCATCAAATTTGCATGAAAAATCAATAAGTTTGATTTTTAAGCACTGTAAAATAAGGTAAAATTTTACTAGCTAACTTAGTAAAAATTCTCATACAAAACTTCAACTCTTCCAATAACAATATTTACTATAGTGACTAAGATATATTTTGTTATCCTATATATAGAGAAAAGAAGTTCGTTATACAAAGTGTTCCAAATGTACCATTGATTGTTTTGCAAAAACGTTATTTAATAAATTACTTTAAAGATATTTATCTAAATTATTGGTTAAAAGAAACAAAAAGCAATAAAATTATTCCTTGTTGTACATTATTTGTAAGTCTAAAACCAAAGTAATGTATACCAGCTGAAAGCCTTGGCTGTAATATACAGTTCGAGTATGCGAATTTCATCAATGGTATGAATGATACAAAACTCTAATGAGTGCTTAAGATGTCCTTAGAAACGAAAACAAATTAGCCAAGCTAACAATAAAATTTGATGTTTTTACACGCTTTCTTATTTCTACTAACCGACATTAAGTATGACGTATCTCTGTACAAATCTTTATATTTTAGGTTCGTTTTTCTTGAATAAACCATTCGTGAAATAACAAAAATTTATAACCCATAAAACGTCTGTACACAATTTTTACATTTTAAATTTTTATCTATTTAAAATATTCATATTTGAATATAAAAGTGACTTCAAATAATACGATTGATGTTGCACATGAAGGAAATGGCAGTATTAACTTATGCGGCCAAAGTTAGGTTATTATTATTAATATAGTTAAATATAAAAAGTAATTTTATGGTATTATCTCTGCTAATTTTTATGCATAAAAAGAGGCGATTCCAGAAGACAATACTATAAAAATACTATAAAAAAATAAATACAAGTACGAGTTCCAATTATTAACAGTATATTATTTATATAATTGATAAATTTATTTAAACGTTATGTCTATGTATAGTTCACTGAGCAAATAAAATACAAGCGCAAAATGTTCATATTTAGTTTTCAAACTGAAAAATATATTGTATGTTGTAAGTACTTTTATTGATATTAAATTAGTGTCACCACCGACAAAATTCTCAAAGAGTCATTAACCCTTATTGTTTCCTGTTCCATTCTAATTTTTGTATTTTTTATTGGTTGCATAGATTTCATACAGCTCATTACATTCCATATAACTTACACTGAATATTAACGATCATCTTAGTCAGTTTATGTTAGATTTTAGAATTTTTCTTAAAGCTATTTTATTTCTATTTATTGTCTATCACTTTTGTCGACTCTTATAGGATTTCTATGCTTTCTTTTCAGCAAATTTAATAATATTAAGGCAATTCAGAAACTTGGAATCTCATAAGAGGTTTTCGTTCACTATTTTCTCCAACAGAAGAACTGGAGTTACACTCGAGATTAATTAGAAATCGCCTGACGGGCTTTTCGTATTGGTTTAAAAAAAACTTTAAATTCACAAGACTTTCGTGTGGAAAAAATTGTGATGTAAAAATCTCTTACAAGGTTTAAAGTTTTCAAATATGATTTAAATTATTAATTGTGAATGACTTAAAAAGGGGGGGTTGTTAATCCTTCTGAAGATTATAAGAGGAATCCAAGCCTTTTGATTCAAAATTTTTGCGTTCATCAACAACGAGTATTTTAAATTAAAATAATCACAATATTTGCAATAAAAAAAATTGTATAATTTTTTGGCTTCAAGAATGAAGGTTAATGCATTCGATCACTATGGTGAACGTTATTATTGTCTTGAAAATGTTAATAAGTAAAGATAATAATACATCGATTTCATGTTAATTATCTCTTGATATAATTAAACCCTTCAAGAGGATAGGAGTACTTACTACGGCTAACTCTAGTATCAGTCTAATAAAATTATTCAAAATGTTCGCATTGAATTCGATGCAAACTTTCTATATTTTACAAAAAATTGGTCTCTTCTTATGTACTTGGCCAGTAAATCCGTTTTCTGAGAAATGGAAAATTATATTTAGAGAATGCAGGTGGTGGCTTCTATTTATCAATAATAATTTCTTACTAATAGCAATGATACTTACTATTCATCAACATCCTAGTGAACCTTTAATTATTGTTAAAATGTACTCTGAATCCTTTTTGTTAATTGAAGTTAATCTTAATATGATAATAACTAGACTAGAAACAGTAAGGCTTCATGTACGTAGTTTGAATTTATTTAATTCTTTGTTGGAGATTGTAAAATACTGCTGAATGAAATTTTATGTTCTTATGTTTTAGGAAATACTAAACGACATTTTTTATTTCACAAAAACAGCCAATAATCGTGAAAGAAAAATTATTGATAAATACTGTTATCGTTACACATCATTTCAATTATTTGTATCAAGTGTAGTCATTTTCATTATTATTGCATTTATAATAGACGTAGTCAATCAAACGTTTAAAGATTCTGGTACCATTGAATTAATTTATCCTTTTTCGATAAACTCAAAAACTGTACGAGCACTAGTTGGACTTCAACACATAATTACTATTTTTCAAGTAGCTTTACATTCTACAGTAGATTATACTTCTATTATGATAATTTGGCACATGATAGCTCGATTTGAAATCATTTGTTTAAAGCTGTCGTTGATAACTAACAAAAAGGAATTATTTATTTTTGTGCAAAAACATCAAAATGTTATATGGTAAGATAAATTTAGACGAAATTAGATTTAATTTTGTAACAACATTTCCTGGGTTTTGATGAGAATATTGTGAAAAAAACTATTATTTAATTTTAGGTTTATATAATATCGTTGTACAGTATTATTATCAAACGTATTAATTTTATAAACAATTTTTTAATTGCTTTCAATTTCTTTTTTAATCTTTGCTTTTTTTATAAAGTTTCTTATCTTTTTATCGATTATATTTTTATTTAATTTATATCAAAATTATCATCGTATTAAGAATTCTTTAATTGTATATATATATTATAAAAAATCATTATAATACTTTTAAAAAGGAATTATTTTCTATCAAAATCCTTTGCATTAATTTTATAGTTATAATTTAGTTATATGATTACAAATGATTTAATATTAAGATGATCATCATAGTTTTACTCAAGAATCTGAAAGGGCAATTCGTCTACTAGTTTTCAAAATGCTTTTCACTGTTTTTGTATGCTGCATTTTTTCAACTATAACGTTCGTTCATGTAAGTTCTTATAAACGACCTGTACAGAGAGTAATTTGTATAATTTGCGCTTTGCAAAGATTAACACTTTTACTCATTTATTTACAAAAATTAAGCCTTTTCTTAGATTTTCTGCAAAATCTTACAGATTTTTCCGCTTTTACGGGATGATTACGGTTTTTTTCTTCTGTGAGAAATTTAAAAAACTTCTAATATTTATACATATGTTTCAATTCTTGGCTAATCAAATTTTATATATATTATTAATGCAATTTTTACTATGTTACTGTTCAAATTTCGACTTAAGTATCTGTGAGAAAAAATATTGAAACTTTCATCTTTAGAAGTTTAATTCAGAGTCTTATAGAAAATTACAATTTCGCAGTTTTTATTTACACATTTCAAAGCTTTTGGGGATAGTTTTAATTGAACATATATGCAGTTAAAGGTTAATGTCTAAAAAATATATATTGTATTTCAAAATACTTGTTGCATTCGCCTAAGTTGAAAAGAAAATCGATATATACAACAAAATCATGGTTAAGCACTGTTTGCACTGTACTTTTTCTAAGTAAATAGAATAGACTTGATTATTTAATATATTCGCGAAATTGTAGATTCGCATAAATTGATGTATTTAAAAAAGTGAATAAAATGTTTACAAGGATATAATAGTACATTATGTGCCAAGGGCGATAAGCGGACCTTTATTGTGAGAAATTGTAAGAATTTTTATTGCCCGCCGGTCTGAATATGGTCACTTAAGGCCCGCTTTTGGGGTCAATAAAACGCGAAAATCGTGCCTGTGTTACATAAAAACTATTAGACTTTGCATCGAGATATGTTACTCTTATAACTGCAAGGCTTTTACGTAAAACTCTTACTTAAAACTATTCGGTTTGTTTAGGATTAATCTAGTTAGTAAAAAGCTGTTAGTCTTTGTAAGGGCTGTCAATACCTTATGTAGAAATATATTTATCTCCAGAATTATAACTATTTTTTAATGTGAAAAATATCTTATTATTAAGAATTTAATTTTAATTTTTTAGCGTCAAAATAATTCTGAAATATTACAATTTTCTTTCATTGCAATGAATACTCTTATAAAATTGTATAATTGCGCATGGCCAGCAGATGATCTTGCTGAAATGGTAAGTTTCAAGAATACCAGGTTAGTCTCATGAAAAAAAAATGAAATAAATTTGATAATTTATTTATACATAACTACCGATATTGATTTATATCAAAATATTCTTAGAATAGAAACATAACTTATATATCTTTTTTATTTAATTTCAAGAATGAACGTCTAGCATTTTCAATATATAATTCACCATGGCCGGATAAATCGTCATTGTTAACTCAGAGGATCTTAATAATAATGCAAAGATGTCAAAAGCCTGTAAGAATTGGTGTAAATGTTCTTCCTGCACTATCTTTGAAGTTCTACACTGCAGTATGTAACTAAATATATTTATTTGTATAAAATATTAATTATTTATTATTATAATTTTTGTTTTTTAGATGTCTTATTCGATTGCATCTTATGTTGTATCTGTAAATGCTTTAATTCGTAATTCATAAGTTATTTCAGAATGTGTATTCAAAATTTTTTCATGTATATGAGATTTGATGAAATAAAAGGCCAGTAGAAATATCATGAATATTATTTAGAAGCTATAGAAATTTTAAAGTGTGAGATGAAACAAAAGGAAAATAATTCTATTTTATTATGCATTTGACGGAAGTTTCTCCCGCTCAAAAATATTGCTAAGAAAGCCATCCCAATAATCGTATAATAGAATATTGACTAAAATAATAGAAAATATTTATACCTGCGGAAATATTCATCATTTTTTTGCTACTTTAATGACAAACTTTGTATTGGTTAAAAAAGTAAAAGTTTTTAAAAAAATATGATTTAAACGTATTTTCAAGTATTTATAACCATATATAATGCATATGATACATTATTTTTAGAGAATAATCTTGTGGCTAAGTGTTTGTGTGTATGTACAGTACATATGCGCACGCATTCACATCCATATTTTTTAAAAACATGTAATAACTCAACTCATTTTTATAAAAATTTTTAACAAAATTAAAAATTTTACTGCTGTAAGGTTTCATCTCTGCGGAAATATTATGGATTTTGGTTTCGATTTTTTCCTCTTCTCAATATTCAATTTTTAACTGCGTAATTAATTAGTAAAATAGTCTTTATTATTTATAATAAATTCTTTCGTCTGTTAATATATTATTTGGATTTTCAAATTATTTTTATTTAACAGGCATAGATCGTATTTCAAAAATGTGAATTGAACTTCAAATTTTCATATTGTTTCTTATGGAGTTAAGTGTTAATACAGAATTGTGATACATTTGTATTCGTTTAGCTTGTATATTAATTAAAATACTCAACTTAATGGACGACAGTTACGGTTTTCAGAAGTCGATGAGTATATATTCAATCATCTAATACAGCCCTTATATTTACAAAGTAAGTCACCGTTGAAGACAGAAACTGCAAATTATTTAAAAAAAAAAGTTATTCTTTTAAAATATTATAATAATATTATTATATTTAAGAAATTGGTAATTAATGACTCTGTTGATCTCCGCGAACCATTAAGTTTATTTTCTTCGCAAGAAAATAGACTTAAGTAGTTTGCGCACCAAGAGATTCTTGGGGCGTCTGCTGTACTTACTAGTACAGCTAAAGTCCGAAACGCAATAAGAAAAAAGTACAAAAATTTTGGGCATCCACTGCCCAAAAATTGTACACTGACCGTCGAAAATGTGTGCAGATAAAGTATCGCAGTATCGCAGAAAAAGTTTTTCGGGTAGCAGAACTCCCAAATTTGTACAGAGCTGCTACCCAAAGTCTATTAACAGTGGCTGTATTGCGCAATTATAACAGACGCCCCAAGAATCTTTCGGTGCGGAGATCAACAGAGTCAGTATTTAAACGTAATACTACGTTTAAAATGTGAAATACGTTATTTTGGCATTTTGTGGGAATTAAGCAAATTAGCGAGAAATTTTTTTTTTTAAATTGATTATGTTGGAAATAAATATTATTTTTTGAGTAAAAAAGTTATTTGACTACAAATACTTGACTACAAATTTAATGTTTGTAATTACAGTTAATTAAAGAGTAAAGATAACGTTTTAATTAACATTAAAATAAAGATGTAATGTAAATATATCAATTAATTTGACAAATAGATGAATTAAAGATAGGAAAGATAAATATGGTTGCAAAAAATGAATCATTACTTACAGAAGCATAATACTGTAATGTATAGCTTTTTATAATTCCTGCAACTGAAAGCACCATTGGTTTTTGGCAACGGATCGCTAACATTAATGTTAGTTTTGAAGTAGACGATGACTTTTGTAAAAGAGCCGTTTGAAAAGCTGTTCTTGCTAATTGTTCACTCTAAAATAGATTATTTGTAGAAATTACTAAAAGCTTAGAAGTACGTATTATTGAAATATTATGTTTTTACACACATTTTCCTTTAAATCGTCAGCTGGTTTAGCAGTAACATAGAGTCTGAAGCAGCCTGCTATCACCATAAGAATAAATCGCAATAAAACTTCCAGAGGTTCATGCTACAAATAGGTATTATATTAATATATCAAGACCGCTAATAAAACATATTATAAATGTTTTAAAAATGTAATAATAATTTTTAAAACGTCATTAAAACGTTTTCAAAATGTTAAGTTCTATTATACTTATCATACTTATCATTTATGTGCTATGTAATATAAATTAATTTATTTTTTTTTTACTTCCAGTACATTATTAAACATTATTATCATATATAAATTAAACTTCTTGTTGTTTTCAATTTATACTCATTCTATAATCATTTAAGGAAACTTACATGGATTAATTGGAAAGCTCCACAAACAACTGCTACTATCATTGTTGCATTTGTTTTTAATATTATAAATTGTACTCCATCCTTTACGTTGTTTATTAATCTAAATGATATTTTACATGACAAATAATATTAAAGTTGTATTTATAGAATAAAATATGTGATCAGAGAAAGAACAGACATCTTCGAAATAATAGATTTACATAATATTACAATAAAATTACTTAAAACATTAATTTTACCAATTTTTGCTTGTCAGATTCTTTCAGTTGATCTATTTATTGTAAAGATAAAAATTACAGAATAAGATCTTGATGACGTCGTGCGCATATTTTTAGTTCTTTTGTACTTGCTGCCTTAGTTAGTCTTCTTTCTAAAAGTTCAACTTGTGAAGCACTGTACCAAAGCATCATGGCAACAGTGAAATCTACAAATATACCAAAAGCAGTTTGACAAATAGCAAGCACTTGTGTTATATACAATAAGGTTCGAATACGGAATGGCTCAACTGAAAACGGATACCAAGCATCCGCTGGAAGTATTTCTGATGTTACTATAGGCATGCAGGAGAATAATATTGCTGTAGATATAAAAGACGATCCCACAAACAATTGAAAATTTTTGTATTTATTTATATATTTTCGCAATAAAATGTCTTCTTCTCTATTAGCGTTATCAATGAAATTTTCAATATCGGATAATATTGTCTGTTATGAAAGAAATTTTTGGGTATTACTAAAAATTATAAATAAAAAATAGATAAATTTCTTTAATCATTCGATAGTTTTAGCAGGAGCTTACTTGAGATGCAGATCACACATTATGATGAAACTTTGGGATATGTTCATACGTGCCAAAAAATGAGAAAAGCTATAGATTTATTCTAAAGTTTCGGAATCCTTGAATTATGAATTTTATAGACTTATTTGAAAAAAAGTATTAAAAATAGAGCTTCTAATTACAATGTGAATATTTCATACATCAGACATACTTTTATCCTAGACAAGACCTTGATAAATCTTTGTACAAACATACCTTTGGTCCTAATTATTAATTCTTTATTTTTCATATGAAAGATTGACGCTTGTTTTCTCTAGATTTCATATACTGGAAATTTATTATTGTATTGACTTAAGTATTCGAAACTTTTTTTATATTTTCTTTAAAATAAGGTTACAAAAATCCATAGCTTAAATTTTTCGAAACATTAGACCGTACAAATATGGTTTCACGAATATTTGGTGCCTAAAATGATGATTCTCATCCCAAAGTTTCAAGAAGATTTGTAACTCGAATCTCAGGTGGTCTCCTGGTAAGTATGGATGATAATTGTGATCAAAAACTTTAATAATTATGAAAAAATACAATTATTATAAAAAAACGGTTTCTAGTAATATTTAAAATTACTTTTACAATCCTCTAACCTCAAAATCGCAACTTTGATTGGATTTTTCGGCTCTTTGGCTGTAAAATATCGTACGTACCTGTTACGGAAGTTAATTATCTATCTCGTGTGACTTTCAAAAACTGTCCCACGAGCTAAATAATCACCTTCCGCCCCAGGTACGTAATATACTATTTCATCGATACAAATATTTTACACTTTATCAGTAATTTAAAAAGTTATGAAGTACTAATTGCTTAAATAAAAAAAAAAAGTTAAAATATATTGGTTTTTATTAAGTGCGACAATATAATTTGAATTATAGTTTTATAAGTTATTTTAATGAAAATATAAAGAATGTAAATTGTAAGGTAATTCTATAGTTTTTATTAGCGCATATAGCATTTGATCAAATATTCCTTGATATTCAAAATGCTACAGAAAAATTAACATAAACAAATAAAAAGTACTGTATTCTATTAACAACATTAATTTGAAATTTAAAAAATTTAATTTGAAAAACATATAGCAATTGCATATTTATTGCTATTTAACACATATTTGGGCGTGTGTAAAATTGAGCTTTACGCACAGAATTTGAATTTTTAATTGAGTATCGGACCGCGTTAAAGTTTATACAATATAATTTTATTATTTATTTACTCGAAATAATTATCTTAAGTAACTGTGTCTCATTCCAATTATTTCTTAAATTTTTCCAAAATGATTCGATTTTAGTTTGTTCAGAGAAGAAAATCAGACTTTAAACTGCCGACTTCTTTTATAAAAATTTAATATGAAATTGATTGTTGACTGTTTTTTATCTGATTGTCTCAATAGATGAATTCTTTTATTTGCTTTTATATAAGTTTGTTGACATATTTATATTTAGTTAACCTACGTTCCGACCGCATAGTAATTATCTAGTTTAATAATAAATAAATTTTATATTTCGTTTATTACAGTAAATTTTTTAGTGTTAATAATTTTTTTGTTTGAGTACAGTATTATTTATTTGCGTTGTGATACGTTTATTTAATCTTTTGAGTCACTTTAATTATGTTAGTTCAAATGTTTGTATCATATTAAAAAAAACCGCTGCCAATACTTTGGCACGTAGCTTCCTCAAGAACAATTTATCGTTCCTATATGTATGTTATATATTTTAAATATTAAATATATAGTTTAAATATTGAG
>JAPYZB010003034.1:0-11785 GCA_030522745.1 Eupelmus kiefferi | reverse complement strand
GTGATTTTAACTGGAGAGGGTTTATAACTCGGCGGGCGCTGAGCGGCCTTTTAAAGGTCCCTCGCCGCCCGATGGGGGTGAAACCTCTATTAAGTAATTTATTTCGCAGTCGGAGACGTCTTCATTCTCGAAACTCGGGAGATGCTTTCTTCGCGAGGCTACTAGGTGCTGTGTGTTGTGGAAGGATAGTAATTTTTAACTTCACGGAAGATTATTTTCGGTCGGTTTTAATCGCGCGTATATACATTTATATAATGATTCAAATATTCGATAATTAAAAAGAAAATTGTAAAATAAAGCGGTTATGAATTTCCTTTAGCTATACTATATCATACGGCCGTCACGCGACCGGAGATTACGTTAGCAACGATTAAAATTTTTAACAAAAACAAAAAAAAATAAAAGAACGCATCATCTCAGCTGATCAGATAACGAATAAACTGTCAACAATAAAATACACATTAATTTTTTATAAAGGCATTCTGAAATCATTTCGTTTAAGCAAACATAAATTTATAACAATAACGATTTAAATATTTCAAATATGGAAAGTACATCCAAATCGCAGAATTTTCAAACCCACCACTACCTGCAGCTTTTCAAAAAACCACCTTACCCCCACTCATCTCCTGTCACAGTGCACGCAGTATACATCCACGCAGGTCATTCTTCCGCGAAGTGACAACGCACGCACCGCGGAGGGTACATGTATATATACACTCGCAGGGGGATGTAACGGTAAAGAGATAAATCTCTCGCATTAAGCCAAAGCTGCGCGCGCTCTCGGCCAAGTAGGCAGTCGGTGTACCGTATTCGTTTTCGCGTTACTATACCGGCTCGCGCGCGCGGCTTCCTCCGTCTCTTTCTGCCCGGCCGTGTATTTCCCTGTTTGTCTTTGTCTCCGTGACGCTGCAGGATTCGCGGCGAGCTCGTCTTTAAAAATAATCGCGACGCGCGGCTTTTATAAGCGCCGCGTTTTCTTTGGTTGCGATTTGATAGTTTGTGCATATAGAGGGTGCCGTGGTGGTACCAGTGCGATTTTTAATAGTCTACGTTATAAAATTTTGTAAGATATGTACCATTTTTGTGTTTGTTATAAGAAATATGCTTAATAAATGTTTTATGCCGTAAATAGTATTAAAATACTTTGTGCGGATAATTGTGGTGACCATATAATCTTGAATGCAGGAGGTCATAAAATTCAGCTTTACGATTTGTTTTTACGAACATAAACGGCGTGATTATAGTTTGTTAACAAATTTTATCTCGAATCACCAATCTAAAACAATGAACTTTGATATTCTTAATGTGTACTTACAAACGCAACATAAATTATATTTTTATATTTTTTTGATAAGATACTACTGATACTACTGATTCTAATTGAATATATAATTTCAATAAAAACATTTTAACAAATGAAATATTTAGTTCTAAATTATTACAAATACACATTTAAAATATCACGTGATATCTTCTCAATATATCACATAAAAAATTGCAAACTTCAAAATCTCTTCCTCGCAAAATGCTTCCCATACATACACCTACCACGCGTAAACGACGTTCAGAATAGCCCACCACACATACAAAACCGTCACAAACAGCTCCTCCATACAACCCATAGAAGCTCCGCTCTTCCTTTTCTTCCTGCCCGCTCTGTCCGCTCTCGCTTCGTGGAAGCTAATTATCGCGTTATTATCCGCTCGCTCGTTTCTCTTCTATATCAAGACTTTCAGAATCGTCTCGGATCTAGCCGGACACGCGCTTCTGCTGTGTTCGCGCGTGGCCCTAATCGACGCCGTTTTGCTGGATCGATTATACATCAGGTGCGGCGACGCGATTTTAATGCCGGAAAATCGCGATATAAAAGCTTCTTTGCGGCTGGCAGCTCCGGGTGTAATTGTATAATTCATAAACGCGGCTGATGAGCGCGAGAAAAGTGTATGAGCTGTATGATAAATCGCGAAATTGGAATAGCGTTATTTATTATTATGGGCTTTTGATCGCCTGGTGAATCGTCATCTAAGCGCTTTTAAATTTTATTTATTAGGTTTACCTGGGACATTCAATAAACTTAATTCTTACATGCCCTTCACATTATTCAAAGAGAAAGATAGGTCTATTTTCAATTTTCAAAGTTTTCTATTTGGAAAATTCCTATAATTATTTTCCAGACTAGAATCATATAAATTTTCACGAATTTAATATCATTAGCTTACAAAGCTGCGCTTATATACTTTGCTCTAGTCCAATCTGCTGTAAACTATACTGAGGGGTCAAGCGGCCCGGACCCTTCTCGTAAAATATTGCTTCTCCGGCCGCAGTTAATAGTCTAAATAGGAGGGTCGTACCTGCGCCACGCGCCGTTAAGAAAATATCATGTTGTAAGTGGTTGGGATATTACGGACAATGGATTGATGAATTAATACTAATTATGAAAACAGCAGATGGATGGTATTAAAATTGTTTAAACAATCACACTGGTAGAAATTTCCACAACCAACTTTAAAAATAGTCTAGTGGATGTCTAATTCTTCACAGTTGGCCAAAAAATGGCCAAAAATGATGAAAATTTCTACCAGGGCAGTTATTTTAATTATATTAAATTTTCTATTTGCGTAAATATTTATAACGTAAAAAGGTTTTTTGAAACAGGTAACTATTTGTCATATTCTTTAATGGCTCCGCCTATGAGCAATCGATGAAATTGTACAACATTATAATTGAAATAGGTAGGTACGTAAAATAAGTATGGATTTAATGACATGTTATCCAAATAAGAGATCAAAAGAAGCCGCGTAAAGCTAGTATAAATGTAGAAAACTCACTTGGCTTTTGCTTTAAAATTTGATATATACGTAGGTGCTACATATATGTGACCACATGTCGCTCCTTGATTTCGTCCACGTGCTTAAAATAATTAGACGTTTGAAAAGGTCGTTCAAGATAGACTCTGACATCATTAGAAAATAATATTGTGTAATTTAATCAAAAATTAACTTCGTAGAACTTTGGTGGTCCTAAATGAAATATTGGAAAATTATATGGAATTACTCTAATATTTCGCCACCTCTCAGGTTTTTTTGATTCAATAATTCTTTATTTCTTACGGTCATTGCCATACGTCAGTTTGTAAATAAATTCAAATTTTTTGTTTACCTCCTTATTTCATTATACTATGTAATTATAATTGATTCGTGTAGATCTTACAGATTTATAATGTTTTCGAAAAACCTTTCTTAACAAACAAAACTATATTTAACTATTGTTTTCCCAACTCCATCGACATACACATGCCGCTCCGCAACCCAAAACCCGCAAATGGAATAGAGCAATAAAACCGACTTTCGAAAGTACTTCCCCGAAAAGCACCTCTCAAAAGACTCACCCAGCACATCAGATTACAAACAGTCGCGTGGCTCCGAAAAGCCGACGTAAATTTTCCAGCCAAACCGCAGCGCGCACTTATCTCTCCCAACAGTGTCGCTGCTTTCACTCTCGGCGGCTCTTTTAAAGGTTTCCCTAAGCAAGCCACCCTCGGCGCCGGCGCGAGCTTCACGTGCAAGTCGTTGCGGCTAGATAAGGGATGACACGCCGAAAAAGCGGGGGTGTAGAAAGCGAGCGCTACTGCCGCGTGAAAAAGCGTTTAAAAGGCGCGTGTCGTTACTTAAGTGTGGCTTGTGTACAGGGAAGAGTTGGCGGTGCTTTTGAATTGAGGACCGGCCGCTCAGATGCCGAGATGCGAGGGCGGTGTTTATTTGAATCGTGTGTGAATTACTTGCAGATGATGAAGTTTGGGTGAGGTGTCGGAGTTTGAATTTTTTGATTCTTTTTCTTATCTTTATAGCGCTGTAAATCGTAGTTTGTAAATGGTCCTTTTTTGCTTTACTTTATTATCCTCAAGATTATTTTTAAGTTTCTTAAATAAAATTTTAAGTTAAATTTCTAAGTTTCCAAGGGATTCATCGTTTTGTCATCACAAAAACAATCTCGAGCAACAACGGACTAGAAAAAGAAACCAAAAAATTGCACTCTGGCAAAGTAACCCAGAGTAACAGAGACGTAAAACAAAAACCCAAATAAAGCGGAAAGGAGAGCAAAAAGCGAAGCCGAAGTCAGCTAAAACGAAGCGCGAGAGAAAGAAGAAAGAAACAGACTTAAATGTCTTATTATATCTTATTACAAGGCGGCGAAGAGCGGGAGAAGGGGAGAAAGGGACCTAACGCGGCTTGTTATGTTTTGTGTGACTTCGCCGGTGGCGAGTACCGACCACACGTGCTTCCCTTTCTCGCGTTTACGATTTTCATTTCAGGCGATTTCGGAGCAGATCCGCAACTCGCAGTGAAGACGTCGCTGTGTGTATATACGCGCTTGGTTTGGCATTGGGTTACTAATGCGAGCGAGGTTGAGAGTGAGGTGAGGGTGAGGAGCGAAGTTAATTAAGGGATGAGCGAGGGACGATGTAAGCGAGGAAGCGAGTTTTTATCTTGGCGTGAAACGTTAGACTGGGAATTCTGGAAGGATACGATCGCTGGAGATGTGTTTTTTTTGGTTATTTGGTAGAGTGAAATTGATAAATTTAATGATAGGGAGGTGCTTGGAATATGTACGCAATATATATAAAATGTAATAATTATATAAGATTTTTTGCTAAAAATAAGAAATTTTTAGTTTTATTAATATTTATTCGATTTTTGTGTTTCAGACTATATGTACCACGATTTTCACATAAAAAATACGTAATTTTTTTAATATAGAAAAATTAGTAGAATATTTCTCAAATTACGAAATGCAAATTCAATACTTTGGCGAAAAGCGATTTTTATCTCCCTATCAACTTTTCTCCCTCGCACCTATGTTTAAATATGCTATTGATGTCCAATTTTAAAAGCCATAATTTAAAACTCTTTACGCACAAAAATCTACTTTTTAGACGTGGATATTAAAAAATATCGCATTTATCGAAAGGAGAAAACTATTATTGTGTAGGCAAGCAGTAACACTTGCCGTTGATCTCTACGATATCGTAGTGACTACATACTTATAGGTGCTTTATCAAATACTTCACATTTATAAAAATTCCGGTCCAACTTTAAAAATACAACCAAAAATTCAATTGCTTTATAAATGTGACTTATTCTTTAAAATTTTTAAATAACTATTCCTTATTTAGTTTTAGATAGACTTGTTATTGGAAAATAAAAAAATTTATAAAACTCACATAATTGTAGCAAAATGTTAAGTTATTTCGAGGCAATTTTGATATAACTTTTTAGTTTTGTTTGTTTTTTAATTTTTCCATCGTTAAATCCTCCTAAAATTTAACAGGGAATAAAATAAATTTTTGAAAATTGAAATTAGATTAAAAATAAAAACGTTAAATGGATACAACTGCTCTTATTACCAATTTTTTATAAAAATTTGTTTATGTTATGCAAATATGTATTTTTTTCATATCAAACCGTTTGTAATAAATTGCTAAAAATTTCAGAAGCAAAAACAATAATTATTATAACACTATATATTGCATCTAGTTCTCTATCTGCTTTAAATATGACTAATAAAAATAATTCTAATGCAGAAATATAAAAAATGCTTAAACTTGTCCAAAATTAATTTGCATTAACATTATAAATGAATTATTAAAATTTCAACTATACAAATTTTAACCAAAAGATAAACTCTCAAACGATTTTCTAGCCGAATCTCATACATGTATAAATAGTCATCAAACCGTTAAAAGAACACATGACACTTTCGCCCTCGATCGACGAGGTATCAACAATCACAACCGTCAGTGGGTAGATATCAAATCACCGCCTTATCTGATTGGTCCATGCGTCGCGCAAATGACGCTGCGTAACGTCTTATTGCCGCGAAGTCCTCAGTTCGTTTATGCCAGCGTTACAAGGCACATGTCAAACAAGATCGTAATTATTTAGTGCGCAGTTCACGCGACGTCCTCTAATTTTAGTAAATTTAGATTGAAAATGGATAATTACGTGAGTTTTTTTATATTATGCAATAAGTGAGGATCGAGGTGTGTTTTTACTTTTAGTAAAATGATTATATTTATTTTCGTAGGAAAGCTCTGAGGATGACAGCATTTCTATAAGTAATGTTTGCCTAGATATGGGTAAGATGATTTTTTATATGTTAAAAAGTTTGAATAAAATTACACGTTTAAATTTTCATTCTGAAATATTAAAATGTTAATAAAGATCTAGTCTTATATATGTATTATTTACACATAAAATGTTAATTTAAATTTTATATTTTTATTAGATGATTCAACATGTGATTCAATCATCACTGGGTTTAAACAATGGAATGTAGGAGATAAAAAACAAGAAATTAATAATAGGAAAGAATTATCCATGAATGAAGCAGAAACTCAAATAAATAAACAAGATATTCATACTACTTCTTCAGGTAAAATACAATTTTTTTTATAAATATCAAATTAACATGTGTCATTACAGTTATAGTATTTAAAAAAAGTTAAAAGTTTTTAAACAAATACTTTGAAGTTTTTAAATTAATAATAAAACCAATTTGAAAAGTTTAATTTTTTTAGTTACAATATACACAAAATTAATTAAGTTACATACAAAATAAATTAAACAAACCATTTTTTATTATTTTTAGTGCTTGATGACAGCTTGATGCTTGATGATACACAGCCCACATCAACAAAGAAGATTGAAAATCAATTAAATAATCAGAAAGTTTGTACAGAATCAAACAATTCTAGTGCAAGTAAATTTAATAATTCAACATGTGATAATCATTCAAAAAGCACAAACTCACATTTTGCTAATAAAAAAAATTCATCTTATAAACACAGCAAATCATATAAAAATAGACATCATGCACACAAGAGTTTTCATTACAATAGAAAGAAGCAAAACTTTAATTATCGATTCAATAGAAGACACTCATTTCAAAATTTCAATCAACATTACCAGAATTATTATTATAATGATTTTTTTAAGCCACAATATTTCAACAGTTACAATAACTATGGATATACTCAGAGTCCTCCTCACTTTTGGAACTCATGGAAATATTCAAATCCAAGTTTTAGATTCAATCGAACACAACATTACACCGATCTTTTGTTTAAAGGGTACTACTTCTTAATTAAAGGTATTGAGTTTTTGTATAAAACAGGGCATTAGATTTATTTAATTAAATTCATGACTAATGTAATATCTTAAATAAGTACTTTGACAAAATATTGATGGCTTATATATTATATTTAATCCATAATATGAAAATCATTCATATTGAATATTTGAAAACTAAACAATGTGTCAAGTGTTAAAATAACATATAATTTACTGACTGTAATCTAGATTAATTGGTTTAAAAAATATCTTGTTTTTGTATACTGAAAACTGATTACTTAAATAATAAGTATTAAGTGTATTATTTCATAAAAGTATTATAATTTATAATACATAATATAATTATGTAATTATTTAGGGATAAATTTAAGTTACATATAATTTGTATTCATTAATCAATATAATTTTTTATCTAAGAAATACATACCTTAGATTCAAATAGTTTATTTGTAATTATTTGTAATAAATTAATAAATAAATATTTTTTATATCTAACAATCTAACACAATCCTCTTTTAATTTGTATCAAATATTATTTTTGTATATTTTTTTATCAATCTTCGATTAAACAGTACAAACATTTACTTAAAAAAGTAATGTGATTTTAGTAATATTATATATTGTAAATCAAGTTTTAACATATTTATAAGAAACAATTAATTATCTCAACAACAACGGAAAAGAAATCACGCACTTCAACTATATAACCACAAAAAATCCGAAGAAACTTTAAGAACGCACGGCTCGGAACGCGATTGGTCCGCGGAATTTGGCGGGCGGTGTTGTCAAGTTTGACGCTTTCTTTCTCAACCACATCTCGCGCAGCTAATCGCCTATCGCGTGCAAGCACCGCTGCTTCGCGCATTGCGCTGCTACAGATTCTCGCGCGGTTTTAGTTTGGCCCCGGCTTTGTTTACGGGTGATTTGCAGCCGTGTGTTCCCTTTGTGTATAAAAATGGACGTCGACGTGAAAGTTGAAGACGATCAGGTAAGGATCTTCTAGGTTTTTTATATCAACATCGAGATGACAGATTGGTTGTTTAGCAGGACAATGCGAGTGATGATTCCTCGGTTATTTTTCTATCCGACACAAGCGAGCACGGCAATGATGTCGAGGAGGACGATGAAATCGAGTCGATTATTCTTGGAGATAGCAGCGACGATAAAGGTAATGCTTTTTTATAACGTTTTTAGTGGGTAATAGAAAATTTGTATAGGGTAGACATTCGGAAGGTCTGCAGACTGTCGTAACGATTTTTTTTGCGATTGTTTAGAGGATGATGAGGAATGCGACTTGACGCTGCAAGAAGAAAGGTTTGTAGTTACGGAAACGGTAACTAAGATCGAGGAACCTATTATTATACCAGAACCTGTTGTAATACCAGTTGTTCCACAAGTTGTCAGAATTGACAAGGCAACTCAAACTGATGAAAATGATTTCCCACAGCCTGTTCGAACAGGTAAATTTCATGTTTCTCTGGAAATAATTGACATAATTTCATATAATATTGTTGTTATTAAATTAGGTAATATTATTATTATTTGTTGTGTATAGATGTATAATATGATTTGAAGAAAAATAATACTACTATAAATATTATGTTACTGGAATATACAACTTTATCTAAACTTAAAATTACTTACTATAAAATATAAAGTATTATTATTCTCTGAAAATTTAAATACAAACATATATAAATATATGATAGAAAATTTGTTTTTTATGAAGATCTTGTAGTTAAAGTGAAAATGTGTTATTATTTTGTTTTTTAATTTAAATCTTTGTTCTTTTAGAGCCTGTCACAGAAGTCAAAGCACCAAGTACATCTTCAAATATTCAAGAATCAAGTACAACAACCACAGTTACTAACACAACTGTTAGAAAAGCAATAATGGCACCACCTTCAAATGCTGCACCATCTATTGATAGCTGGAAAAAGTCTACAAATAACTATTCTCAGTCAGGTAACAATAGAAATCGTTGTGATAGTAACACAACTGCTAATAGTAGTGTCAGTAATATTCGACCTTCATATGCCAATCGCACAAGAGATGATAGATCACCTGTGGTAAGAAATCCTGTTAGTAATAATAGTACAAGGAATGAACCTGTAAGACGAACTTGGCAGAAAACTAAAACATATCAAAATTATAGAGTTGAACCTTACAAGCGCTATAATAATTACAGCGATTGGAACAATCAATCTAGAAATTATAGAAATGAAGATAATTATAATCGATATGGTGGTGTAAGACCATCTTATTACAATAGTTACAATAATCGTTATAATAATAGATATAACGATAATTATAGTAACAGTTATTCTGGTTACAGAAATTATAACCACAGAAATAGGAGACTTGAACTTTATTCACGTTCGTTTAAGGAACGTCTGTTTCACGGATTCATTAATTTTATGGACTACGTTTTTGTTTATGATTATTCTCATGACAATTATTAGACAGAATTAATATGAATATTTTAAAACAGCAAATCATCCATAAAAACTAATTTAAAAACTTCTGTTTAGGTCAAATAATCATTTCAATTCAATTTAAAATCAATCTTATGGCTTTGTTAAAATCATATGAATATTATAATTATGATTAATTTCAATTTTTTTGGCAGTAAACAAAATTACATTATATTATGGAGAAACTTATGGTAAAATTAAATAAGTAGAATTTAACAAGATTAAACTAAGATTTAATCAAATTCAACTTTTTCAAAATTCATATTCAAAAATATTGAATTCTGAATTTGTTATAAATAATGATGATTAAAGACAAGAAATTTAATGTTTATTTTACCTAAACATAACTTAAATGTATGTTTATTTTTTCATTTTTCTATCGTGAATTAATACTTAATGCATGCTAATGTATTACTAAGTAATTTATTTTTCTTTTGAAAATTCTAAAACTACACCGTTATAGTTTGAAAAACTATTTTATAACTTATTTATTTTAGTTTACTTTTAATACTTTTTGATTAGGGTATTAAAATACAGTTTATATTTTTAGATTTTAGATTAATACATTTTTCTAAGAATATTTATAATTTTGCTAGTCAAATAATGATAGATATTCTATGTTTTTATGCCTTTATATATTTCTAATTATGTATTTAATAATTCTTTCTTAGCTATATCAATATTTAAAAAAACATGATCAGTATTCATTATTATCAAAATAATTAAAGTTTTAAGTTAACAACATTGTGTTATTTAATTTCATTTAAGTTAATCAAAGATACTCGATATGTATTTAATCGAGATCAAACACTGCGACGGATTTAATTACATTGTCGATTTACTGAATAATTTTGTAACAACTCTACAAATTTATTATTAAATACCGATAAACATTCGGTGAATAAAATCTATTAATAATTGTTAAACCAAATTAAATTAAGGTCAATAATACTGCTGAATGTAAATTACGTGTATCTTAAATAAATATCATACTATTCAATAAAACTTCATCATTTCCACCAACAATTTTCTATTTTCCACAAAAAGGCACAGCTTGATCCGTATTTTTTTCTCCTAACACCCGCTCGCACTTGGAAAACACGAGACGGATTTTCACTTTTCTTCAAAAATCTGGTGAACCGCGCGGCGCCGCGCAACGAGACACAAAAAGGAGGCCGCTCGAAGTCGTCCGCGTAAAATCCGCTTTGTAACCCCATCGCTGGCACCGCCCCCGGACCTACCTAAGTGTTACCTAAGTGTCTCGCCGAAAAAATCGAGAGGCGCCGAAAGGGAAAAACGCGAAAAGTAATTAACCATTTTCCTCGGTCGAATTTCGTTTTCCAGAAAGCCTTTACTTTTTCGGGCCTCGCGCCTTTTAACCCTTCGTGAATCGGAAATTTTTCATTTTTTTTCCAATTTCTACGCGTTAGGTTTGGATCTGCTTTGTTGTATTTGGAAAGGGTTGTTTTTTTATGAGGTGTGTTATTCTCGCTTTTTTATGCTGTTTCGATATTAGTTTGGTAAGATGATTAAAAAGTAATGAAATTGGAAAATCCAATATGAGATGGGTGGTCCGTTCAACGTTAACTTTTAATATACCATATTTGAGAAGATGAAAAGTTAAAATTGAAAAATTATTGTAAATTTTCCAATCAATATTTTAAATAAATTTTTGTATCCATTACAACTGTTTTAAGGAATAGAATGAAACTTTTAAATAAGCCACACTAGTATTTTTCAATATCTATTTCTTATTTGACTATATCTATAAAGTCAAAAACTATTGAAAAATATTATTTAAAATCTTTACAAAATCATCGTTTGATAATAATAAGCGTATAATACGTGATTCCGTAACTTTACTAAATAAACATTATAAAAACAATAACGTACACTAACCCAAATGCCCAACATCTATACAGCAGTTTACATGTCGCCCCAACCTTCTAAAGAGCCGCAAACCTAAAAGAGCCTCACTGTTTTCAAAATAACTTTCCAAAAGCGATTACAAAAGAAAAGAGCCACTCTCAATTTCGCACAATGAGCACAAAACACCCCGCGCATTATCAGCGTTAAATTAGCCTCGCGCGCAAGCCCATGAATCAGGTTCGCGCACAATCCCGAAGCGGCGTATTTACACCCATTGTCCATCCGTCTATCAAACAATAACCAATCCTC
>JAPYZB010003033.1:0-10944 GCA_030522745.1 Eupelmus kiefferi | reverse complement strand
AGAGAGAGAGAGAGAGAGGGAGAAAGAGGGTAGGGAAGAGAGAAGAGAGAGAGAGAAAGAAGGCTGCAGAGCATCAGCCTCAGCGTATTATGTTTATTCGAGTGCACCGATCGGCTAGCTGCAGGTACAAGTACTCTGACGTTGCGCTCGCGCCTCTTCCTTCCCGCTTTTTTAGCCTCCCACTGATCGCCCCCCTAACATAACGTCCCACACAGCGGCGCTTTTACTAAAATAACGGAAAGAAAATAATACAACAGAGTGTGTGCAGAGCCTGACTCCTGAGCGAGAGCAAGCGAGAGAGAGAGAGAGTGTGTGATAATTAGATATAGAGAAGAAAGAGAGAGAGAGATAGCCAGATAGCAGCAGCTCAGTCTCTGCAGTAGAACCTAGGCCGCGCAGCTGCCTGCCGGTGCTCTCAGCGAAGCGCGACCAGAGAGAAATGCACCAGGAGTCCAGCAGCGCTGCAAACGCCATGTGACCTTTTTCTCTGCGGAGCGGTCGAGAGAGAGAAGCGCGCGCGAGCGTCCCTGAGAGCTTATAGAAGGAAGGCCCGCCCGCGCCCGGATGATGCGGCCTCTGACCGAGCCGACTATCTTCCAACTTTTTACAACTACAACGACTCGCTACAGCAGTTATTATGCATTACGAAGATTCCCAGCTAGAACGTCCGGTAACAAGCATGTGAGTGTTTCGCCCGATTTTCGCCTTCCTTTTGCTCTTATTGCTCTTGCTTGCTTGCTTTTGCTTACTCAACTACTTATCTTCTCTGCTCTTTTTCTCTTTCCCGCTCTCTTTATTCTTATATACTCTCTTTATCAGCTTTGCTGCTGCTGCTGCTGCCTTTAATCAGCACCACAGAGCGATGCAGATCTGATATATACTCTACAAAGCTGATGATGCACCATCAATAACAATCATCTTATCTTTTCTTTTTTACTCATCTTCTGCTCCATTTTCTCTCTACAGGAACAAGTCTGTGGAAAACCTGCTCATATCTAGTCACGAAGTGATTAGCAGCATTAATTCTTCCTCCCTGGCTGGTCAGGGCTCCTCCACCAATCTGACCAATGGAAGTTACAATGAGGCGGGCCAGGACGCCTCCATTGGAGCCGGGGATAACGAACAATCTAGCCCCGTTTCAACACCAAATCTATCCCCCAAGCCAAGTCCACGATTTTCTAGCAAAAAAGATCACAAAGAACACAAGGATAAGTCACACAAGGATGACAAGGATCACAAAGATCATAAAGATCATAAAGATCACAAAGATCACAAAGATCACAAAGATCACAAAGAGCATTCCACAAAAAGCAATTCAGATAATGCAGGTCATTCCCAGAAGGATACACTAAGTGTAGGCAAACAGAATGACCAGCAAGTTCAGGTATTACATGTGTATTATTTATTTCTACCTAAATATTAAAACATAAAGTTCCTTAATAATCAAATTTATTTATTTCTTCAAAATGATAATATTTTTTATATTAAGTCTGTTGATCAAGTTATTGAAATTTATTAGGTCTTTTAGTGGATAAATTTGTAGCTTATTTTTGACATTTTACAACTTGCTATAGTATTTGAATGACTCAATCTTTAAGTACTTTGCAATTAGTTTACCTGACTCAACAACAATCAACTATCATTTACATTCAACAAAAATTTTATTTTACAAGCTTTTGTTCATTAACAAACTTAAAAATTTATTAATAGTGATAGTCATTAACATGATGACATTTTATTTACAAAATTCAAAAAAATTAATTACAAAGTAGTTTATTTTGAAAAAGTTTTACAAATTATTAAAAACAAATGTTTCACATAATTTTAAATGTCTTTCTAATTATTTTGTTAAAAGTACATAGTACTTAAGGAAAGATTATTTATTTCAGGAATACAAATTATTTTGTATCATTTTTTAAAATTTTAATTGTAACAATTTTTTATCTAAACTTATTAGAATGATTTAATGTTTTTGTAAGTTATGAATGTTACTTTAAAATTTTTATTTATTACTAGTTTAGATAGTTTTGGAGTTTAGTTTAAATGAAAATAATAAAAAAAAATTGTGCATAACTTTAGTTTTATGTCTAATTAATGAAACAGAATTCTTAATCAGGATACACGTACTGATGTGATGCTGCCTGTTAAAATGTATTTAAATTTTTATTTATAAAAACTAAACTCTATACCTGCAATTGGAATGATAAAGGTATGACATTATAATGCTAAAGTAGGATACAAGTAAAACCAAAATTTACTTAAGGGGTGGTAGGAGCCAAAATTTAACATGAATTTTTTTTGTATTTTCAGTTTTTAGAAACATTTAAAAATGCTTATTCCATTTGCATCATTTAATAAGAGAAAATCATTTGCTTCATTTCTTTTTGTGAAACATAAATTACTAATTACATGATTGTATCAAAATGTTAATAACCTCAAAGATGTCATATTTTCTAAAGTATATTAAAAGCGACAAAATAAACTTACTTTTCAATGGATAATAATACTTCTAGTTCTGTTATCAAACACTATACTAAACAGCTGCAAATTATCACTTTGATTGTAAATACAAAAATGTATAAACAAGAAACATGCTGCTGATATAGTGTGAATCAACATTGGGTCTTATATCCCCTTAAATATGTTTAATAGTATTGAAATAAATTGTTAATAATACTTTAATCAAACTTGTTTACCATTTTAAATTTGCATTAAAATTTAAAAAAATGTATAAAAAAAAAACAATAAATATTAAGTTTTTTGTAAGTAAGAGTAAATGTAGAATCATGCTTCAAATTAATTTTTTTTATTTCATATTTTAATAACATCAAATATACAAAATTTTGACATTTTCATTAACAATAAGAATTAGCTAGACGTAATGTTTGGAAAAAATAAATGAGTCAAAGATTAGGAGCTTCATCCAAGATATGATAATACTTAGGCTTATCAGCATGATAATGATTTCAAAGTATCTTTTAGTTGTATTATTGCGGTTGAATTATTACATCCATGTTACAGGAAACCACAAAAGGTACTTCAGATTCTGCAGAAGTTACCAAACATTCTGCTTCTGATGGAAAGAAAGACTCAAAAGGAAGTGATCGTACTAAGAAAAAATCGTGGTATTCTAACATACTTTATCCAACTTATAAATCACGTTCTGATAATTTTAAAAGAATCTTCAAGGATGTTCCAGATGAAGAAAGACTTGTTGTTGGTTCGTATTCTTTCTTGGTTATTTTATTCACAAGTTTTTTCACTTAACTAAAATTTAATGAAAATTATTAATTAACAGATTATTCTTGTGCTTTACAACGAGAAATCCTAGTACATGGAAGGCTATATGTTTCTCAAAATTATGTATGTTTTTATGCTAATATTTTTATGTGGGAAACTCTTGTTTCCCTGCGCTGGAGAGATGTAACGTCAATTACCAAAGAAAAAACAGCTCTTGTTATTCCAAATGCTATATTAATTTCTACTGCCACTGACAAATTTTTCCTCACATCTTTTGGTTCAAGGGATAAAACTTTTATGATGTTATTTAAAGTTTGGCAAAATGCTCTTATGGGCCAGGTAAGCTAATGTATACATAATTATACGTAGTGATTCCTTTAACTTTTTTTTATTATTTTTTGTTTATATTAAAAGTAAAATAAAACTAATATATAATAAGACTATTTAAGTACATATTTAATACTTATTGTTTCTTTGGCTTTTTTATTTATGTCAATATTCCAATTAAATCTAAATTTTATATAAAGATTGGAAAAAGAGAATGGAAGCAAAAGTGCAAGAGTAAAAAGTGTAATGTAGAGGTATTATAGTCAATTGTATTGTATTATTATATTAACAAATTATTTAATCAAGCAGTGAGGTCAATGTAAAGAGATTTTTATTTTTATTTTCAAGTCAATGAGTATGACTGAAATGTGGCAGCTTGTTCACGATTGTTACGGTGAAGAATTGGGTTTAACATCAGATGATGAAGATTATGTTGCTCGTTCATTAACAGTTCCAAATGAAGAAAAATTATCTACTCGCTTATCTTTAGATTCATTCTCAGAGGTGTGTAAAAAATATTTAATCGTAACTTTCTTTTTTATTGTATATTAATATTATTGAAATACTTATCAATAAAATCAATGTTTAAGGGTGATATTAAAGTTGAAAATCCTGTATCATCTGATGCACATTCAGAGTCTATATTAACACAGTCTTCTCCTGTACATTCACCTACTGGTAGTAGACCAGAAGGTTCAGTAGATCCAACAGATCTAAGTGATTCCAGTGAGAGTGAAGGTGAAAACTAATCATTATTATTTATTTCATATTATTATTGGGTATAAACACAAAAATCAATATGTGAAAGTTTATTTACATAATATTTAATGTGCAAAAAAATGTGTATATACATTTGGTATCATTGTATAAATTCATTTTGATTTACAGCTAGGATAGATTTACAAACTAGCATAGCAGTGTGTACTGGGTCTCATAATGCAAGACCAGTAATTAAAGCGACTTTGCCAATACATATAGATCGATTATTTACACTTCTTTTTACAAATTCCAAGTTCTTCCTAGATTTTCATACTGCTAGGAAAACTACAGGTAATTAAATTAATTTATAATCTAAAGTTACTTAATTTTTTTAAACTTTTATACTGATTAGAAAATAGTGCTTAACATTTATAGATTAAGTAATGAATCATAGAACATTTTATTTAATTATATCCATAGGAAAACTTATAATAATTAATCTAATACATATCCCTATAATTTTATTAATACGTATTTATTGAATTCGTTGTAATATTTAGATTGATATGGCTTATAATGTTAGTTTTTATTGTTTATCATAGATTTAATTCAACCAGCTTGGACAGAAGATAGTGCAACAGGGCGAAAAATGCGAACAGTTTCTTTGACTGTATCACTTACTCAAGCAGTAGGCCCTAGATCTTCGCAAGTTACAGAAACGCAGGTTGGAAATAATATTTCTTGAATATATTAACAGCACTTTATTGAATTTTCTCTTGCTTACAATGTAAATATGTATACAAATTCTTATAATTTTTTATTTAAATTTGTAAAAAAAATTTTTAACTATGTATTAAAAATTTATCAAAAACAGAATATTTTTAAAATCTAGAAAAATGATAGAATTTTGATATTATATGTGATCCTAGTAAGAATAATATAAAAATTTAACAAAATTCTTGTAAGAGAATTTATAAGCGAATTCATTTAAGAAAATTTTAGCTTAAAGCGCAAAAATATTAACAAAATTTAAAGCTTTTCTTCAAATATTCATTAAAAACTAATTATCCATTATATTGTAAATAATATATAGATTTTTTAAATATTTTGTCAAGTCAATAAATTCAATCTTCTTAAAATTTTGTCAAGTGATTTTTGAAGATATATGAAACAAAAAATTATATTTTTTCGACATTTTACGACTTTGTATAGTAACAAATATAAATGAAATCACTTAAAAAGCTACTTCTTGCAAAAATTTATCAGTATAGAAACTAGAAAAATTATCTATAGTTAAATGAAAATTTTTTTTAATATATTTTTTAGGTAATGCTTCCTTGTAGTACGCCAGGTCAATTGTATTCCATTGACGTGGAAACAACAAATTGTGGAATACCATATGCTGATTCGTTTAGTGTTGTATCGCATTATTGTATGACGAGCATTTCTGAAAATGAGTCGACTTTTGCTGTGTTTTCTGAAATAAAGTACAAGAAAAATGTTTGGGGTCTCGTTAAAAGTACGTTTAAACAATTAAAACTATATAAAAAAAATTGATAGTTTATTTAAAAAAAATTATATTCGATATTTTTTATTTACTTAGGCTTTATAGAAAAAAATTGTTGGGCTAGTATGGAAGAATATTTCAATAGTTTAATAAAAGCCTTAGCTGTTGAGTGTGAAGAGAGTGGCCCAGGCACAGGAATTAAACGAAAAACTAGGCGTCGTAGACGCGTTACGTCTACTGGTGTTACTATACAAACTCATTCCCCAGACCATGCAACCTTTAATCATCAATCCCCTGTGGTGGATTTAACTCACACTCGTACCATTATTGGTAATTGTTATAAAAATAATTGTTTATAAATTTTTTATTGGAGAATAATGTAATTTAACTTATTTTTTATCCTCTTAGCTCCGGAATTAAGAGCAGAAAATAGTGCTATAACATGGATACTTCTTATAGCTGTATTATGCTTAATGATTATAAATGGTCTACTTTATTACAAGTTGTGGGGTTTAGAGGAAACTGCCAGCTATACAATAATGGATCTGCATGTTTTAAAGTGAGTTTTTATTTTAAAATTAATTATTATAACTTTAAAGTGTAGCTAATTTATTTGCTATTGCATTATTTTGAACAAAATTTTGCTTAATTTTTAGAAATACACCAAAAACTGATGAAGATTGGATAAACTTACTTCAACAGCAAGAAAGTTTACATAACGTAGAAGTTAAAAAGTGGCAAAGGGTATTACATACAGCATTACAACTACTTAGACAGGTAATTCTTACTTGTGAAAATGCAATAAATTCTGCTTGAAACTCAACTAAATTATGCATTTTAATACATCCCTTTATGTATCAATAAAAAAGACCGAGGAATCACTAACGCAGCTGCAGATGAGTATTCATCCAACAGCGACTGAAAAAATATTCTCAGTATTAAAACCAGGATTGAAAACTCATAGTCAACAAAATGAACAGCGTCGTGAACCAGAACTGTGAAGGAGCTTTTATGAGCTTTAATGATAATGAATATTTTTAAAACCTGCCCAAGGCTGTGTTTACTACACTTTATCAAAATTTTCCTTAATTTGATTGATTTAATTGTGCAATAGTTAATTTCAAAAGTTAATTAACTTATAATTACAAAAAGTTAGTTTAACGGTTTAAATACATTGAAATTCTTTTGTATTGAATAATTAATTTCTTAATTTCAAAGAGAATAATCCAATATATTTAAAAATTCTGTTTTAGCTTATACACGAGTTTCTATATTTTTGTAGTTTAAAACTTTTACTACACTACAAAACAATCAATTTTTTAATTTTCTTAATAGAGTTAATGAAAATAAAGGTCCGTTTTTGTTTTTTATTTTGGGAGCTTTTAGCAATTTAAGAAGCTAAACTTTTTAACTTGTTATTGGTGTATCATTTACATCTTGATTTTCTTGTTAATCAATGTGCAATAAAAAAATTAATAAATTTTTGTAAGGTATATAAGCTATTTTATAGAATCATCATATTTTTAAAGTTTTGTAAGACTTGTACTCACTAAAAGAGTAATTGTTATGTACAGTGAAGAATCTTCATCAGTATTAGATGTTTCTTTTTGAAAATAAGAAATTAAAGTTTAAAAGTATACAGTTCATCTTTTGATCAAGGGAAAAAAAATAATTTTTTTTAAAGTTACTGTAGAAAAATGAGAATATGAAGCAATTGTAAAGAATTAATTTTAATGTTATCGCACATATTACCTACTATTGTTATTAAGTCTTGTGAATATTAATTTACTAGGAATCTATTATTAGGATGTTGAAGTTGCCGTGTATAATGTATAATAGAAAGTTAAAGTAATGTAGGATATTAATACGAATACATGTTACATACTCGACGGTCTCAGATTATGGACAATTGATTTATATAGGTACATTATAATTTTGAGTTTACACTGGTATTTTCCAGTTTAGAAATATTTTTTTTTTTGAACTTTAATAAAATATAAATTTTATTTGAACAATTTTGATTGTTTTATTTTTTCATTCCTTTGACAAAATACTCGTTTATAAAGGTAAGAGAAATCAAGATAGAAATAGTTATACGATTTTTTAAAATTTATTATAATATAAAGTAATACAGATTAAATTATCTGTACTCATTTGTCTTCGGGTTTGTTAAAGACAAGTGTGTATCCGCATTTTCCACAGTAATGCCTATCTTCCATGGCAGCCATAAAAACTCCCGCGCCACACTGTTCTGAAGGGCATTCTCGCCTCAAACGATGAATTTTACCGTTTTCATCAACCTGTAAATACAAACAAATCATTGTTTTAAACATTCTAGATGTATTCAGTTTAAAAATTTATAAAATAAAAAAGAATAGATAACAAACCTTGTAAAATTTAAGGACAGCGAGCTTGACCTTCTTCTTCTTGTGCTTGATTTTTTTGGGAGTAGAATAATTCTTCTTCTTGCGTTTCTTTGCACCACCGCGTAATCGAAGTACAAGGTGGAGTGTGGATTCTTTCTGAATATTATAGTCTGATAGAGTCCTACCATCTTCCAGTTGCTTACCAGCAAAGATCAACCTTTGCTGGTCTGGGGGAATGCCTTTAAAAGAAAAATAAATTAAAATTTAGTACATTTTTGATAAATAAAATTAATTGCATTTAAAAGCTAATATATTCATGATTTGTATTTATAACTTCATAGATTAATTGTAAAATCACATACACAATTATTACAAATTTACAAAAATTAATAGTATAACTTTAATAAAATTTTCAGTGTTGCTAATTTATAAACAAATATTTGTAATTTTTCTCTAAATATCACTCATAATATTCAAAAGAATAAAAAAAAATCAAATTCATAAACACATTTTATAAATGTTATTTTTTTAAATAAAATAAAATGAGAAAAATAAATAAATTTTTTAATACATTCCATTAGGTTGCATTAATTTTGTTGAAGAAAACTTAAATAAAAGAAACTAACCTTCTTTGTCTTGGATTTTGGCCTTGACATTTTCGATTGTGTCAGAGGCCTCAACCTCAAGGGTGATGGTTTTGCCAGTTAATGTTTTAACAAAAATCTGCATGATGGGTATGTACTGTAAAACAAATTTGTAAATTAAAACATGTTATATTCAGTTTTATTGCTTAAAAATTTCGTCCAGCACTGAAAAAAATATATATCTTAATTAAGAAGGAAAAAAACGGAAGAAAATAAAATTAAGACATTTTAATAATTTATTACGAAAATTTATTGAGGAATTGGTCACAGTTAACAAATTAGTCTCATACACAAAATTCTTTTTAAACTAACAATACAGCATTAATACATCCATCATTTTCAGGATTATTTGTTACTTGTGCATATTTACCCCATACAACTTTTCCAGATTGTGTGACTAAACCTAATTCAGAAATATTTATTTCAATAATTGTTCCCTTAGTAATAACACCTAATGATGTATACATTGGAGAACTTGGATTTCTTTTAACACCAATGATTGGTAAACAAAAAGTTGCTTTTAATTCTGGATGTGTGACATGTGCTTTTCTAAATCTCAATGCCATCGGTCTAATAAATCTTTCAAATTTGGGTGGCTTTCTTGTGAAATTTTCTCCTACAAATGTGACCTTTGTGACCATTCTCTTCCACGATTTTCGTTTTGTTTTACCACTCTTGAGAACTCTGAAAACTTCTGAGTCTGACTGAGCTTTAACTTTTGGTATTGGAACATCCCATTTTCCAGCTTTTTCTTTCCTTTTCTGTTTAATCATATTTGATAAAACTTTAGCTCTTGATTGTACATCACGATCAAGTAGATATACAGGCAATGCACCCTCAGGTGCAGTTTCAGCTTTCTTTTTAACATTCCTTTCTTCATGAGCCTTAATTTTCTTTTTCATTTGAATCTTTTCATTGCGACGTTCCTTGTTGAATATCTTAGCTTTTATACCTCTGAGACTTCGAGCTTTCTCGGATAGTTTGTGAGGAGCTCTTGCTTCCCTTTTCCTTTTACGTTCTTCATAATCCAATCTACGTCCATACAGCTTCCGGTGCCGTTCAATATACTCGTTCTGCGGCATGTTGTTTTTCTTTTATTAACAACAGCCAGGAAGTCTGAAAAATAAATTACAAATATTTTTCTAAAAAGTATATCAAGATAATAAATTATTTCCACTGATAATAAAAACATTGTACACGAGACAATTCACTTACCTCTTTCAGACTTTCAAAACTTAATTAAAATTCACAAGTAAAGGTAGGGTGTAAAAAATTTACATCCCAAAGTCAAGTCGATGTAAACCGACAAATAAACCTGCAATTGTTGCAATTTTGAAGTTTCTGAGTATTTTGTTTGTTGTAAAAAAAGTTATTTTTAATATAATTTTATCCTGCAAAAGTACTGAAAAGACATTATTTGCAGCATTTTCGATATTTCGATAAAAAAACTTATGTAGTATATGCAGACTACCTGTAGATTTATTAATCAATATAAAACATAAATAATATCATTAAATTATTTATTTATCTTTAGATAACAACATCGTTCAATTAGCCTTAAAAAAAATATATAACAGTTCGAAAGCCCGAAAAAATGGTTAAAATATGTATTGATTCGTGTACAATGTATTAGCATCATTACAACTCTAAATTGAAATCGATGTGCAGGAGAAAGTAAAAAAAACAACTCTGAAGACTCCAAAATAGCATACATATAAAATAAAACGTAAAAAATAAATGGTAAAAAACAAATAAGTTTAATAACACGTTATGGTACCTTAGTCACGTTAACGAAATCGTGGTGATTGTTAGGTTATGAACACGATGCGATCGAACCCGAGAAAAACGTGTCAATGCGTCAAAGCGAATTTCCGAAAAATTATTGGTGTAAAGGGCTGAAATTTAATCTCAAATGCTGGACGAAATTTTCTTCTACATTATGAACTACAAATTTGACCTTACCAGGCTTATTTAACTATGAAACAATGAAAAATTAAAATAATATTCTGAGCAAACGTACCTACATACACGCCATGCGAATACAGAAAGGAACTTCCGACTTGCGGCAAGTTTCGAGAAACTCACATCGAGAGTTCAAGATCGAGCCGCGATTGATCACGCGGCTACGTAATTTCCGGTTAAATATGGACGAATGTCGACA
>JAPYZB010003031.1:0-10934 GCA_030522745.1 Eupelmus kiefferi | reverse complement strand
TTACCAATAAAACATAACTCTTACATTGTTATTCCATTTTCGACTCGAAAAAAATCCAAAACAATAAAGTACAAAAGCGCCTTCTATTTTCCTAGCAATCATCACCCCCTATAAATGCAAAAATCAGAACGGCTAGCTTTCTCCCTCAATCGAGTGTGATCCCTCGTTCCCTTTCTGCAGCGTTTCACCAAATAAAGTCAAAAAAAGAAAAGAAAAACTCACGAGAAGCTCACAAGACCTCTGGAGTATTTCCGGTCGGTGTTTGCCTATCTCTTACCCAGCGACTCTCCCGACTATACCCGATCCATCAGGGGAGTTCGCGACGCACTCCCTCTCTAGGCTCGTCGTTAAGTATACGGGGAGCTGGGCAAAACTGGACCTCGCCGATATATTAGGCGGGAAAAATGAGGGTGAATTTCGCGGGTCCCGCGCGAAATCCGTCATCGGCCAGCTTGAGTCGACGTGCGCCAAGGAACGGGGCCAAAGGGCAGAGGCGATGCCGAGAGCTGCCGGGAATTATTTGAGTTTGGAATATAACCCTTTGAGAGCGCGCGCCCGCTCTGGGAGAGCGGAGAGACTGGAATTGCTGTGAGGTGATCTTAGATTGAGTCGGGATGGAAATTTTGGTGGTGGGTTTTTGATAGGAATTTTGATTTTTCAATGGCTTCTGTTGTTGATTATTTTATTTATTCTTTATATTTTGAGATATCAAGAATAGTAAATATTCAGGTGGACGTATTGACTTACTTTAAAAACGTGAAAAGATTTTTTACTTTATTAAAATGTTAAGAAAAATTTTTTTTATTATTATGGATCAACTTTTATATTTACAAAGTAAGTCGATAAGGCAATTTTATGAATTATATCTGTTTAAATTAATAATATTATTGACAAAAATCACTCTTTCAATAAATATAAAAATGAAATGTCCTTCTTTATTTATTATGTAGTTTTAAAAAAGAAGTATGACAAATTGACTAACTTTATTTTCTTATAAATAAAAAATTCATGACACTTAATATACCATATGAATAAATAAGAAGGTAAATGCACAAGGGTACAGATGAATCTGGCTCTGAAATTTTGATATTACTGATAATCACATTTGAATCTCTTCTCAAGGGGCTCTTAAAACAGCAAAAGCTGTAAATCACACCGTCCTTGAGTACTTGAAAATATAATTATAAAAAAATATACATATCGCGATGCTACTATATTATATAGCTCCATTTAGAAATATCCTTGGAGTATAATGTTTATTGTGAGAAAATATTTCAGTAAAAGAAACTAGAAATTTATTAAAATTTAAAATTTTATTTGTTTGCTTCATCCAATCGTCGACGCAAGCTGTGCTAATCATCACATTATTTATTCAACTTTTACATAAAAAAAATAACCAAATACAAAGGTCGAAAACCATCCTCAGTACATAATCTCCACCAGATACCAGGTCTCGAGGACTATCCACTTTAAATCCTCCGGCACTCGAGACTAGCACAGCACAAAGCAAAACTTTTAGCGCAAGAGCAACAAAGATTACAAAAATAATCACAAAGCTCGCCGTAGGCAGGTCGCGCACGCGCGCGCTCCGTTAAACAAACCGAAGAAACGAGGGGAAGAAGGCAGGCTCTCGCATCTCTACACAACACTGAGACCGCAGCTCTACGCGAGCCATGAATCGAGCAGGAGGGCGCGGCTCCTGTGTGCGAGAATAAGAGGATAGAAAGAGAGCGAGAGCGCGAATTCGGTTTGTTTTCCAGTCACATATTTGTAAAGTACCCAGGGCCCAGGCTCTATTCATTCCTGTCTGTCCAGGCCTGCAGTTCCCCGCTGGCGTATCGCTTCCTTCTCTCTCTCTCTCTCTCTCTCTCTTCGTTCCTCTTCTTCTCCTTCTCTATCTCTCGTCCCACGAGGGATAGCGCATCGCTCGTCGCATAAATTCCGTCCACGACTTGGCGTCTATATGGAAAAAGGAAGGAGCAGTCGTGCTTTACTTTGTTTCGCCGAATCAACGAGATGTATGATAATAAGGGGAATTTTATTTGTCCATTTAGCAGTTTAAGGCGCAGCGCGCGCGCCACCTTTAGACTTTCTTTTGTTCCTCCTGCAGCCGGGGAATTCGCGATGCGCCGCTTCTTCTTCCTTTTCGAGCTTTGTTTTTCTTTGCTGAAACTTGCGGCTGGTTAATGCGTTTAGCGGCTAGGTGATTGTTTGCGCAAGTGATAATTTATTTATTTGGCTTGGGCAGGAGTAGGCAGAGTTATGAATGCTAATGAATGCTAATATTTGGATTGTCTTGAATTTAAACTCTTTTGAATTTGTTTTGAATTTTAATGATTCATTTGAATTGTGTTTCTGATTGAAAAATTACATTTCCTCCGCAACGCGCATAATAAGCAATCAGGGGCCGTAATTAATTAAATAGATATTTTTAATATTTGTTTGACGAACGAAATTAAAAATTCCTTTGTTTTGGTAAATTCGGATAAATATTTAACAAACTGAATGAAACCTTATTAAAGCGTGATTAATTTGATAATTAATGAATGAAATACTTGATTGACAATAATTAAAATTTTAAATTTATTAAAATTTTGTATATTTTTTATATTAGTTAGAAAAAAATAAAAATTTCTGGTACGTTCTATTATATTTATTTTGTAGCATGTATTTAATATAATCAAAAACTGTGTCCCAGTTGCTCGTCAGAATTTTGAGGGTGAAGATGCTCGTGTGAATATCCACGTGAGTTGCGCTGCATTATGTAGTTTAGTGTTTACTTCTGCCATCGTTTCTTGGCTTCACTGTACTTCGTGAAATTAACTTGTTTTCACCAAGTGATTGAACAGAACTGTAGTATGCCTAGTAATATTGTTTTCATAATGAACTCGTATGAAATGCCGCCTTTTAGAAAGCAAATTAACAATTTATTTCATTGTGAATTTATCAACATTCTATATTAATTAAATTTTATATTGATTTTCATATTTTAATTACTTTCACCAAGATTATTAAGCGCAATGGAATCTTAATGACCCTAAAATTTAACAAGAATAACTTGCGCCTACGTAACATAATAATTATAACAAAAAAAAAATTATATCCGCAAGAAATGTGTCAGATCTTCAAGAAACTGAATTTGATTAAAATTTGGTAAATGTTTCACCTAACACTTAAAAAAGGTCTCCATTATCAATAATTCGAAAGATTCTTGTTTTTAATATACATATTATTAAAAAGTGAATATACTCTATTTTATATTTTCTTTTCATTACAATTCTGCGTATATACATGTAACAAAGTTAAGTTGAAAATAGAGTAAAAGAAGCTTCTAATTCAATTTTGTTTTTTGAAAATATTCTTTATTTTGAAGCAATCAAAAAAGCAATCTTTTTACCTCTTTTTCATCATTACCTCTGAATCTTTTCAAAATTAACAATCAAAGAGAATAATGAAAAATAAGGAAAAGCGTGGTTTAGTTGACCCTCCGAATATTTTTAAGTTATTAATCTAGTTTGTTATACGTATATCCAGACTTATAATAAAAAAAGTTATCCTAATGACAAAAAATATAGCATATTCAATGTTGAATAGTATGTATCTTATCAAATTAGCGATACTGGATTTGATTTTCGGATGTCAGAAAATACGATATTAGGTTTATGCCCACTTGGTATCGCGTCTCTATTCTTTTAGAGGATAAAATTTGAACGAAAAATCGCATTGATTTAATGTACGAAAAGTATACATACTCGTTTTCTATATTTTAATTGAATTGACATACATTTTTTCCCTATGTGGTTTCTTTGAAATACTCATAATTCTACTTCGACTTAAATTTTCTGTTTTAAGTCCAAAAAGTGTATTCCAAAATATTTTAGAAGAGTATGCTAAAAGCTTCCAAAATTTTTTTAAATATTGTGAAATGGATCGAGTTTTTTTACAAATACTTTCTTTAAAAAACAAAGTTTTATAATTTATTTAATTTTTAAAAATTTTAAATTTTAAACATCAAAAATGTTTCTACTAAAAAATCATATTTTATTTTTTAATTTCAACATACAAAATATGAGCTCAAATATAGTGTTATTCTTTTCGTAAGAACTTCAAAACAAAAAATTTTAGCTGAAGTAAAGTTGAAAAAATCTCAGTTACAAAAAAAGTTCGATATTTTAAAGAGTTGCCCGCATTTTTTATATAAAAAAATGTGTTTTTTTTTTTAATTCTATAAGAAACTTAATCTACGGTGGTATAGTAACCCTATGATGTAGTAAGATTAAAAATGTATTTAAAATATTATTAAACTCACAAAAATGTGCAATTAGGATAAATATTAAATATAAATATTTAATGCGCATTATTTAACTATATAAATTTTTTCAAAAGCACAGATCCTATTCAAATAAAATTTCTTCTACATCATTTAGTTACATTGCATCTCCACTC
The DNA here is from genome assembly GCA_030522745.1 of Eupelmus kiefferi. Taxonomy (NCBI): domain Eukaryota; kingdom Metazoa; phylum Arthropoda; class Insecta; order Hymenoptera; family Eupelmidae; genus Eupelmus; species Eupelmus kiefferi. Next base: position 6,488 of record JAPYZB010003031.1, on the reverse strand, counting down.
AACAATTCCACAAAAACAAATCATCACTACTACAAAACTTCTAAACTCCCATTTCCCTGGCGACCTCAAACGTCCCGATTTAATCAAAAACCGCGCTGCAGCGAAGTCAAAAATAAAAATCTCCAGGAAATTCGCAAAAACGAGCTTACAAGAAGGCCGCGCCTTTGTGTCGGCAAATCGAACGTCAGGCAGACATCGCATCGTCCCTCTGCTGGCTGCCGCGCGCAGAGGAATATAATGACGTGCGTATACGGCGCGCACCGCCGCTGGGTGGCGATCGGCTACACCAATTTGCGACAACTAATCTAAATTCAAATTGCCTCGAACAAAACTAATCTAGCGGTCGAAGCGCCGCCAGTGGCTGCGGGCCCCCTTTCGCTATATGCGCGAAAGAGAGACGCGCGTCCATGTCAAGCTCGCTGAAGGCCGTAACGATCTTTCTCGACGCTCCCGACGAGAGCCTGTCTCTTTTTTGGTTTTTTTTTTTGCAATTCCGTTGCTTGATTTTTGAAAGCGCGAGCGCTGGACTTTGTTTCTTCAAATGGATTCTGGAAAAACTGATTTTTGAGCGACGAAAGCCTGGGCTTTTTAATGAATCGCATGATTTGTGTGTCATAGAATAGAAAATGGAAATTAAACAGGAGGCAAATTTTAATTAAAGCTGCATTATGTGTTAGCTTTATACGAAAAATGCTTGCACAGTGAATATTTTGTTACTTAGCAGTTTATACCACGTTCAAATGGGTTCCAAAAAATTATAAGAAAAAATAATTAATTATTTTCTTTAAAAAAAACTTGTATAGCGTGTGATAATAAGATTTAAGTAATATTCCATAGTTAATCGACTAATAAATTTAAAGAATACACAAAAGAATACCTGAAAAATTTAATTAAATTTAAATGAATTTAAAATAAATAATTAAATTATTTTTATTAACTTTAAAATATACAGCATAGTATAATTTATAACTTTCTGAATTCTATTTGAGTAGAAGTGTATAAAAAAAGGCAATATTCCTCATTTCTATTTTATTATATTAATTTGGAATAAAAACTGAGAATAAAAATTATTTTTTATTTTTATGGTATTCATGTAACTTCTACTATTTAAATATAAATCAAAAAATATATTAATAATAGATTTGATGTTTTTTATAAAATATTAGCTTATCAAATTTATAAAGATTTATTTATAGGTAAACTAAAAAAATAAAACTCTTTTACCGTCTTTAAAGATTTCATATTACATTTTTTTATGCACCATTTACATTCAATAATAGTTTATGATAAAATAAGTCAAGAAAAATCCTTCGCCAACCATAAATTTCTTATTAGTTCCTAAAACTATACAAACACAATCTCCAAAGTTAATCGATCGTTAGTTCATAGACAAGAACAACTAAATTTTAGATATTCAATCGATTTATTTATCTTTCAATAGATGACAGTTTCTAAATAGTGTTAGTGAATCCACCTCAATAGTATCTCAACGCTAACAAAAATACTTTAAATTATTATTTTATTACAATTTCAAAAACTTTAATAATGTCACTTGATTCGAAACAAACGAAGCACTGATCTTTTATTTTCACCGAGATTAATTTATTAAAATGTACAATAACATTATACTTATTAAAAGATTTCATTTTATTATATTGTATAATGATTATTTATTAAGTCTAAAGTTAATTGTTATTTTGTAATTATGGAATTATTGATATACAAATAGCATCCATTGAAATTTCATTGAATAAACGTTCTTTGTTTATTCAGGACCAAAATACAATTAACCCATTGAAGTGGTAGACTTATATACTTGACGCGGGAATGAATTCTGCCTGAACGTGCCCCATCATGCGCGACCCGTGACGCAACTCTCTTTACAAAATACCAGATCGTTTTCAACCCTTTTATAAAATCCATGACGAAGCAGTTTCAACAAAATCTTTTCTACAAAAAGTCAAATCCACTTTGTTCAATTGAATATTAATAGTAATTTTGTTTACTTCAAAAGATCAGACATTATTAATTGATTATCTAATTAAAGATTATCTATAGTTCTATTTTATTTTAAGTTTTAATACAATTATTATTCAACTAATCTAAAATAATAACTCATATAAAAACAAATAACTTATCCACATAATAATATTACTCCAAATTTTTATTATTAAGCGATTCGAAATATATTTCTTTAGATTTTGGTGGACATTCAAATAAAAGCAAATAAAATTTTTAAATTATAACCTTGTTTTATTACGTTTTGAAAAAATAACAATTTTTTATACATTTAATTTCAGTATATAAAATACAATTAAAAATAGTTTATAAATTTAAAAACTGTGTTTATATAAATAAGCATTTTATTTTTATAAAAATAATCATTCTTTAACATATTTTACTAAAACTTTTTCAGACTTTTAGTACTAGAATATCTTCATGCAAAACTCTTCTACCAAGATTACAACATAACTTGTTCGTCAACTAAATCCCACACTCTTTCAAAGTTCAATACCTACAAGAGCCTCCTTACTACACCAAAATTCCCAGATTACCCCTGTTGAATCTTCCCTAAATTAGCAAGACAGCTAATGCAATTAAATAAGCCTGACTAGACACATCCAAATCGCCTCGAGCCTTCCCCTTGCACCTACATTTTCGAAAAGACTGCGACACGTGAACATCTCACGACGGCGAAGACGCCGTAGCTCCTTCGGCCCTAGCCGCGCATTAGCTTCGTATAATGGCAACGTCAACGTAACCGCATATTTTGCATACTTTGCAGATTCCCTACGCGAAAGGCACCTTCCGGATTTAACGTATGGCTCTACGCCGGCGCGCGATCCTGATTTTCATCCTCCTCTTGTTCTTATTCGACCTCCTTTTTTCCCCTCGCTTTTTTCACGGATTTTTTTTTTCATGTACGCAGTGTATGCGCAGCGTTTTGAGGAAAAAAAGTTTTTGTGTTTTTATTTTTCCCGCTAGAAATTTACATAAAACATGAATCTTGCAAAGTTTAATTGCATTGCGATTCCGGGCCGAGCTATAGAATTTTTTTCCGGTATGTATGATTCTTCTGGGAAAACGAACGGTTTTTATAAAGTTTGAAATATTTTCCTTCGGCATTCATATAAACGTAAAAAAGTTTGAGAGCGTATATAAACAAACGAGAATACAAATATAGAATATACTATATATTCGAAATCATTTCGTCTTTTTCATCCAATAATTTAAAAAAAAAAAAAAATTGTGTTTATTATGACGCGCTCCTATTTCATATAACACTCCCACAAAAATGCAAATATCTATGTAAATTTTACGGTTTAAAACGCCTTTATTAAAGTAAAATAATAAATTCAAAGCCATCCCCCGCGTCATCTTAAAAAAATACAAAATTGCCCAAATCCACAATAACACCACGCTCAAATTACTTAACATCGCATTCATTGCCACAAGCACCAGTCTATTCATCTCTCTTATGTACATTTTATCGTTTTCCCAGACCCCGCGCGCTTGCCTCCCTTATCTATCTGCGCTTTTCTTAACCTTTATCACATTGTGTTTCTCTCTCTCTCGCGATCCTTTTTATCTCCTGCCCAGTCTCTTACTCTCCCGGCGCGCTTTACCTACAAGCTTCAGAGGAGCTTAAATTACACTTAGACGCGCGGGGCGGGGGCAAAAATAAAGGAGCCAGCCGGAAAAAGGAAAAGCGCGTGAAGATATATAGGCGAGGGCCTTAATACATGCAAAGGAGAGGAGAGACTCCTGCGCGACTTCTCATCACGCGAAACTTCATGGGAGGGGCGAGAGACGGAAGGATGACAAATTTCATGCTTGCGGCGCGGCACTGGAGACACGGGGATTTGGAAGATGTTATAATGAATGACGTGAAGCGCGATTGCAAAATTATTCCGTCCTTTTTATTTCTACTTTGGGCGAGGGGAGGCGATCAAGATAGAATGCATTTTTACATTAAATTGCCTCCTCGTGTTTTTTTTTTCAGGTCCGTTATTTGCTTTGACTCTGAATTTCATTTTTAACATTGTTCATACTCGCCGGGGCGCATAAAAAGCGAATTTTTTACGGTAAAGATACACGCGCACCGCGCGCGCGGTCTTTATGAGCCGCTTTGGCTTGTTTGCATTGCAGAAATTTTCTTATTTGATTCGGGCGAAAAAAATTCAGCCCGCGTGTGCGCGCGCAGCAAGGGAACGTAACGGAATTTTTGTTTATTTTTTCAGCCGTTCGTACATTGCAAGCGCGTACGTCAAATAATTGAAAACAAATTGATAGAACGTTTCGGTATTCCCTCTTTTTTTTTTATAACATATCGAAATCTAACGCACTATCGTATGCCGGCTGTTTTTGTTATTTGTATTAAAAAACCTAGAGGGATTGAGATGGACTAGTTTAATACAGACCTGTCACTGTCGACTGTAAAAGGAATATTGGTTTACAAGACATTTACTTGATTTTATTTGCGCCATTTTTTAAACGATTTATCTCTTTTTAATTTACATGCGTTTCGTTTTAAAAGGAGTATTTTTATTAGCCTCTGCGCTGACACGTTATATAAATATTAGAAACGTTGAAAAAATATTATATTTCTAAACACTGCTCTATTTCTAAAAATATAATGAACAAATGAAACATTCCCATCCAAGAATTATAAAAGCTCTTTAGGCTCTAAACTCGTGTCTTTAACCTCGAAATCCGTAACCCATACAGCTCGTCCGGAGATTGCATTCGTCGGGCTCTTGAAGCAGAAAAATGCAATTAACTCGCCGGACATTGTTTTCGGTAGCTTATACGTGTATATGTATATAAATCCACTAGAAGCTCTCTTCTCTCTCCTCGGCCAATTAAGCCCGAAGGCCCAGCAGGCATCGCGGTGCTTATACATTTTATGGAGTATGTAATATCGAAACAACGAGCTTTTCACCCGGCAATCATTGTTCTTCATATCTTCTTGTAAATGCGCGCAATTCACGTGGATATTAAAAAATAATAAAAGAATTTACGACGAGTGGGCTAAAATAAAAACGCTACGATTGCCGCAATTCAGTGAAAAAAAAAATCCAAGCGTATTTCCGGGCTTTCATTAATCCTCGAATTTTTAATTCCTCTTTATTTTTCCCGATAACTCACACTCTTTATACATTTGTATACGTATGAAGTTTAAAAAAACAACAAAATTTCCACCTCTAATCGACGTAAACTGAAACAAAAATTAACATTATCAAAGTTCGACATCCGTAAAAATCCCTAAAAAAATTACACAAATAAACCGACTAAAAACATCACGCTAAACCATTCGAAAATCACGAGTGCATCCGTACATGCCTCCCACGCAAATAGACACATTTATCCGCACGCTGGAAAAAAAATCCCAGTAAAACGTCTCTCGCAGCGCCTTAATAGCAGCTCGCGCCACAAACTCATTACACGCTAGCATCCGCGAAAACAGAAGCTCCCTTCGGTCCTCCTGCGCGACTTTTTACGGGCAGCCTCGTTACGAGCGCTAAAGATATCTTCGTTTTTATTAAATTTTTGTCGCGCGGCGCAGCAGTCGCGTGTATAAGCGCAGACCTGCGGCGTGAGTGTCTCGTTAGGTCGGCGCCGGGGTAAAAAAAAGCGCTCTCTTTTTTCTTTCGCGCGCGATGCGCGAGCCTCGCAAATAGTGCAAGCACGAGTTCAATAATACCGCGGGAGCGAAATACGGGACTTGACTGTTGCGATTTTGGAGAGGGGAGGATTTTTTTTTATTGTGACTTTTGCGGAGAAGGAGAGTTGGGGAGTTGGAATATTTAGTGAATTTTGAAAAGAAAAGTTTTGGGGATGCAGTGCGCTGCGGCGCTTAGTTGGGAAGGAGAGGGAAAATGAAATTGTGAGTAAAAATTTTGTGGATGCCCGATTGTGAATTAAGTAGTTGAGTCTGGTATTGATCAGACAAAATGTTGACAAAATTATACTATAAACGAAAATTAATTTTTATGTTATATTATTCAATTCATTTATTTTAAGACACTTTAAAAATTTTTAATTTATAGTAAAAGCTTGAGATCTTTTCATTAAAGAGTTCGTAATACTTATTAATATTATATTATTATTACATTATTGCCTTACATAAATCAACACATAATTATTATTTTGTATATTGTGCTTTCAAGTGGATTGTGAATAATAAAATAAGGTTGTTAATAATCATTTAAAATTGATGTATCCATTTCATATTTAACAAACACAAATTTTTTTATTATTATTGATAATAAACACAAAATTGATCTTTGTTCATTTATAAAGAATATTAAATCAAAACAATTGTCATTTATAATATTTTTTGTTGTTGTAGTATTTAAAAACTATGTAAACTTATGTAAAAAGAGAATTGTAAATTTAAAACTGAAAATATAACGAATGTCCGTTTAGTTAATCTAAACTAATACAATAGTCAGATTCTAAATTAAGAATCCCTTTGTTAAATTGTC
>JAPYZB010003030.1:0-14869 GCA_030522745.1 Eupelmus kiefferi | reverse complement strand
AGTATTTTAAAAAGTTTTTTCTTTGCAGAACAAAAAGTTAATCTAATCTACTGCATTATTCCACGCGAATAAGAAAAGGCATTCGTGTACTTACAATGCAGATGAAGGAAGATATACCGGACGCCTGATAAAATCAAATCAAGGCCTATAATTAACTGACTTTACTTAACTTTCATGCTTGCACCCAATATATTTTACCTTAGCCGAGCTAGCTAAGAAGATATAACCTGCTAGTACCCGTCCTGCACCTGCATATAAAAGCTTACAGAAAAAAAGAAGAAGGAGAGAAAAGAAAGGAAAGGAAAGGAAAGGAAAAAAATAACTTTGTGCGCTGTGATGACGCACGCGCATGCATCGGATCTATTTGTTAAAACGTATCTACCTCCCTTCCTCGGGTATATATCCACCTGACTCATTTCTTTTATCTCTCCTTCATCTCTCTCTTTGCTTCATCATCCCCGGCTCCCCTAACTTTTTCTATTTTGTGGCTTGCCGTCTCTCTCTCTCTCTTTACTTTTTACAAGTTTTCTCCATCCTCGTCTTGGCCGTTGCGTGTGTAACTCCTTTTCGCCGTTTCCCGGGCTGGCGGGCTGCAGATATAGGTAGGTATATAGGAGGAGGAGGGCGGCGGGTGGGCGGAGGGGGGCTTGATGTTGCATCTTCGGCTGATTCGGTCGTTCGGCTGCGCCTTGCCGCGCGCACGGATAAAGTCTCCGGAGGGGGAGGCGGGTGTAACGTCGGAGGAGGGAGGGAGGGACTTTATGCGTTTGCATCCTATGTGCGCTCCCGCGTATCTCTGGTTATGGTTCCTTCGACAAAACCCTACTCGGCCTGCCCCCCACTCTTGGCCCCTGGCATGTAAGCGAGTTTCTCCCGGAGTTTCTTCGTCTTCCGTCTCTCTCCCTCTCTCTCCTTCTACCTTGGATCTGCGCTATATCTTCTCCTCCTGGGACTGCTTCGGGCTGAGAGAGAGAAGGCTTGATCCGAGTCGGGCTAAAGTCGTCTAACTGCGGAAACGCGAGGAGAAGGCTCCAGAGCGCCCTACTCTCGACTTCCTTTCCTCAGCGCGCTCGCGCGTATATAGACGGAGCGCGCGCGGGCGCATTTTAGCGAAATTGAGTTTTCCAAAGGAACGAGAGCCCGGACGAGAAGAGAGAGAGAGAGCTGCTGCAGCTCGATGTATGTGGGTGGCTGGGCTGTAGCTGGATATTCAGAGGCGCCGAGAGCGAGTCCACGACCGTAACGAAGTGGAATGTTCCTCTATCTTTCTCCTTTCTCTTCGTCTTCTTTGCCCCCCGCTCTGCACTCGAGCTTCTTCTCTCTTCGCTGCTCTGCTCTGCGCTGCCGCTGTTGCCGAGCGAGCCCAGGAAAACATTGTCCGACGGACAAGCGCGGAGCCGGCTCCACGGAAACAAGTGCAGCAATTTCACGAGGCAAACATCTTTGTGTCTCTCGTTTATTTCGCGCTCTCCTGGCGCGCGAGCGCGAGCTCCGGGCTTTTTATTTTTTTTTACTCCCTTCTGGCGTTGTTTGCTTTACTGGATCGTATAAACGAAAACAATTTCCAAGAGACTTCCTTGTAATATTGCTTTAATTTACATCTGCAGGGAGAAATTTGCATAAGTCGGGAATATTTTTTCAAGGGACGCTGCTCCTGATGAGATGTCGGCGTGAATTTTATCGTGATTGCTATCAGAATTTTAAAGAAAAAGACTTATTACTCGCTGACTTTAATACCATGTGAAACCCTTTTTATTAACAAAATTGTATAAACTTCTTTTTATTTTTTAAATTTTACAAGTTATTTTTTTCTTCAATTTTTTAATTAAATTTTTACCGTCAAATTATTATTTTAGCAAAATACTTTTGACAAATTAAACAAAAAATGGATTCCTATTTTCTCTGTAACAAGAAGAGCATACACCATCTTAAACTACAAAATTTTTGTTCATTTAAAAAATTCTGCCTAAATTATTGTAAAAAGAAGTTCCTTATAGTCTAAGTAAAATTTTGTTTAGTTAGGCTAAATGATTTTAATTAAATTAAAATAAGTTAGGTCCAAATTAATCCCTAACAATAAGGTCTAACTGATAAGAAAAAACTATTAAATTTGGTTAAAAAATGTTAAAATGTAAATAAAAAATGATTTTTATTTGCTACTAATTACATTCTTAATGAAATGTGATAAAAAAATCTAAATTTTGATACATTTTTATGCAAAATAGTTTTATTTAAAATATCCTTGGTTAATAATTCTTATCAAGTTCTGGAAAAAAATATCTTAAAATATAAAAATATTAAATTTATACTTAAGAATAAATTTAGAAGCAAACATAAAATCAAAATATGCCTTTTAGAGTTCATCACTAAAGAACGTAATTGAAAGCAAATAAAACCCATATTGTACTCAGAATTTGATTTTCTTTAGTAACTCTGAAAATCTCTTGTAACAAAAATATATAAATAATTTTATACACATGGAGTAGCTTATAAATATCACAAATAATAATTTATTATAGAATATTTATATATTATTATTATGAGTATTGTGAAATTAATTGAATATTTTACTTATATTTTCAAATAAATTCTTATAAAACAACAAATTTTGTATTATTTTAGTGGAATAATTTAAACCAGTATAGGTTTACAGTTTCAGAAATATTTACTAAAAATATTATTTATTAAACATATATTTTTATCGGTTATCAAAATACTTGTGGTATGCAAAACGTGTATACGATTAGGGTAAGCTGAAAAAATTGATAAATATTTTAGAAAATATAAAACGATTTTAAAATTATAACAATATAAAAACTTTCGCTCACTTTCGTACTATTTAATAATTTTTATTAAACTAAAAATATATAAGTATAAATTGAAAATTTGAATACATAACATTTGTAAACACTTTAAGATAATAGTATTAAATAAGTAATATTTGCAACTTATCAATTAACCTTTAATATAAAACTATGTAAAATATTAAAGGGGTAAAAATTTTAAATATAAAATAACAAAAATTGATAATACTTTTACCAATTATTTAACATTCATTCCAATTATAAACTCTTAAAATGTATTTAAAAAATAATATTTTAAATATGTTTAAACAAATACTGAATAATTACTTTACTGTAAGAGGTAGCAGAATTCTAAAAAATATGAATATATCTTACAGTTTTACTTTAGGGCCTATTACGTTGGCAATAGACCCTTTTACCTATAGAGACTGTCTCTCTGATGCTATATCTACACGCAGTGTACTATGTAAGCCTTGACCACGTCGGTAACGCAGGGCACGTTACAGCGCCGCATTGACCCATTCGTAGGAGAGCCTTCAAAAATTATTTTACACTACTAATATTTTTACAAGATTCACTAAATATCATCATTATTAATAAAAATAAAAAAAATTTCGTTAATAATAAAATAAAAAATAATAAATAATTCTCATTTATAAATCAATTCAACAAAATAAAGCCAACATACGTGTTAAAAAATTAAAGAAAATTTTGTTTCAACAACCGAACTGCAAAAACAGTGAAACAGCCAGCGCGAGCACGCCTCATTATCAATGTAGGCAAGGTCATTCAACGTAAGCACATGCATCGCGTGTATACACCTGCGCGCGGCGGACCTAACCTAACCTCCGGCACATCAGCAGCCGACAGAACTCGCGCCCGCGCTTTTGGACCAACACAGTCTCACCGCTCTCTTCCACACGTTTACACGCATCTACACAACACAAGTACAATCTTGGTGTGCGTGTGAGCCAGTGGTGGGGGCAAGCGAGCGCTAAAGCCGTAGCGCACCGCGGGTGGTGGGGGGACGGCGGCCATGATGGCTCAGGGGCCAATCGGAAGGCCAGTTTGGAGAGCACTGGCATCATGGCCGCCGGGCGACGCCCAGACTCGTAGCCGCCGTGCCACGCGCTCATTGGTTCTCGAAGAATTTCGAGTCGCGCCCGAGCAGGCCGTTACCGCCCTCGGTCTGTCTCGCTCTTACCGAGCTGCTCGTCTCTGTCTTTCTCGTTTGGGCTATGCTAGGCACACGTAAAATCATAAAAAGCCGGGACTGACTGCCGGCGCCCTCCCGTGAATCCTTTTGCCGCACGGAGAGTCGACACCCCTATTTTCGGAGGGGGAGAGAGAGAAAAACCTCCCTTCTCTCGAGGGCTTTTTTAGGAAATGTCCGTGTCTGCGAGGACTCTTACATGGCCGATTCCTCGCTTTTTCGGGATCGGCTTTGGGCGGGATTTTTCTCCTTTCGATTCAATTTTGGGATGGATTTTTGGAGATTTGGGAAGGGCGTTCCGAGTACGTTTAGACATTTTTTTTACAGATTTTTGGTAAATTTAGAATTTTTATTAACTGCATTTGCTTCTTTTAATATGTGCGACGGTTACATTATGATTAAAAGAATAAAAAATTTCTTGGTTTGAGTAATTTTAAATAAAGTAAAATAAAAAATAAAAAATAAAAAATAAAAATTGCTTGTTATTTTATTTAGAATATTCTTCCTAGATTTATATATAATATCTGATGTATAATATCTGAGCTGTAATATATTTATACGTTTATTTAACTTGTTTATTTTTTAAATACTTAATAATTTGGCTTAATACCCCTGGTAGAAAATTGACCAGATTCTGGGCAGAATTTAAATGATGAAAAATATTATAAAAAATTAATATTATTAATAAATAATTGATATTATTTATGTTTTTACTATTACTGCTGCTATGTTACTAGTTAGATTATTCATCAAATTAATTCACTAAAGTAAACAAGACTAAATTTGAAATAATATAATATCAAAACACTTGTTTATGAAAGAAAAGTTCCGTACACTTTTAATTTAACAGCGCACATTGGCTCATTGTTTACTATTTAAAAATAGTAATAATAAGAGTAAAGCTATAGATAAAATTAATTATTTCTTGATTCCATTAATTTTTATAACATTGTTTTGGTTATTCAATCTTTCTTAGAAAACATTAAATCAAATAGCATGAAAATATTTTAATATAAGAATATAATAATTGGAATTTAATACTATAACGACCGAGTGCGCATGCTCCAGAATACATCCGCGCATGCGCTTTTTTATAACAGGTAAGTGTATAGCACATTTTCTGAATAGATGTTCATAAATCATTTTGACTAGATATATAAAATTGTTTCCCTGAATTTGATGCTCTTGCTTTATCAGTAATTCTTAGTTATTTAGATTTAGATTTAGAAGTGTAAGAAATAAATAATTTTTATTACTTCAATCAGTTGCGATATGTTACAAGCAATAATGTTAACTATCGTGATATGAAAATTTTATATTCCTGTAGTGAAGAGTAATCAGTCAAAGGCAAAAAAAAACTTTAGAACAGCTGTCTATGTAGTTACAAGTAATTAAGATAATTCTTTACAAATTGTATTCAGTTGACTACTAATCTAATTTGTATTGTGTAACCTCTAGGGATTGTCAGCTATATAATGTTTTGGTATTTTATCTCATTCACCTATCCTTCAATTTCACTAATTAAAAAAAAACTCACATCTGACAATGTTTCTACAGAGTGTATAAAAATAGAAGAGAGTATGTGCCATTAAACATACATTGTATGTATAAATTTTCCCATACTTTTCATTGCTTACTATTCTGAGCAAGGAAGAACTATTTCAAGCAAAACATTGCGATCCGGAATTTGCATTTTGCATAATAATATTCAATTATACCAACATCAAAGCCGGTGTAAGAAAAAAATGATACGAAAAATTTATGTCTGCAGACAAGTGCTAGATAATGACAGATGATAAGATAAGCGTTTATAACATCGAGCACATGATAGCCTGAATTATTTAACGTTTTCTTCTCACGCTTCCTCGCATTGTATTCCCGTGCGTGCGCGTGACTACTGAATATTTAAACTACTTAACGTTAAATAGCAATTATAATTCTCAGATTAAGCGTTGATTTAATGGCCGCGATAAAAAGTTAATTTGATTTAATGATCCTGATAGGCATCTAAACTGCTGCTCGATGTTAATTTTTATGCAATTGTGCAGCGAGCTGTCAATCTCACTGCTTTTATTCTAAAGATTATTTATTAATTCGCGAAAATTTACAGCGACCATAAAAATTTCTTAAATACCGGCGAGTGTCCAAATAAATCAAGAGATAATTTATGCGAAGCAAGCCGCGACAATTAGCAAAAGTCGGCCGCTTAAAAGAACGCTTAAAACGTGCATGTCAATAAACTGCACGAGTTTCAGCTTTTTGCACATCATCACCGCGTTCTCCTCTCCTCAACAAACAACAAAACAAACAAGCCGCTAAAAACTGGCTCCGACTCGATCTGAAATCCGCTCTCGAAACCTCAAGCCCGCGAGTTTTGCGCAAGCAAATTAAAAATACAAAAGCGCATCCTTGGAACCAATGTGTAATCCTACTCCAAGGCTCTTAAAAATAATCTGCACTCGAGATAGCAGGGCCATATAAGCGAGGCAAAAAAGGCAAGCGAACGGTAGCGACTATTTTTTCTTCAATTAATTTTTTTTCTTATCGCGCTGAAAATACTCACCGAGATCGGTGCGCGCGTCGGCGCTCCCAGCATCGTCGACTCGCGGATCGTCTTCCAATCACGAGAGCTGCTCGGCTCTCGCGGGGCACTTATATCTCTCGCGTATACGCAGCCGGTAATCATCATCCTCGTCATCGTGAGGCACTCGCGCGCGCACTATACACACTCGCGATGGCGCGCGCCGCCGAACATAACCTATATCGTCCGCTTCTTCTGCTGCTGTTTGCTTCTCTTTCTCGCTTGCTTTTTTCAGTCTTTTCGTAGTGTCTTTATGCAGATTGGGTGGCAGGAATGTTGCTGGAGGATAGATGATTTTCGGTCAGTGGTTTTTCTGTTTGGAAGAGAGAGGCTGTAGAAGAAATGGAGGAAAGAAGGGGCGGAAAGAGAAAGCAGAGACAGAGAGAGTGAATGGAAGGAAATGAATGCGAGACTAATCGATATACCAGCACACGCACACGGTTAACCACTTGATGAATACTCCCTCTCTCGCTCTACATCAGCTTGTTTATTTTACCAAAGCCGCTGCAGATCCGTAATCCAAACAGAAGTTGTGTGTATCCCGCGGCGAGTCCGCGTCGTCAAGGTGAGAGAGCGGCGGAGTTGGTTTGTTTTCACACTCACATAGACGCGGGCGGCGCTTGAAAATGCCGGACTGCATGAGCGAGGAGGTCGAAGACAGTCGGCGCGGAAGTGAATGAGGGCAGAGAGCGGCTGCAGAGGTGGAGTGCAGCAGAGCGCGGAGTTGGAAGAAAGTCGGTGTGGCGAACGCGCGCTTCTGCGACCATGTGCTTCTGGTGGCTCGCGAACGTCACTGCGCCTGCGTTTCTCTAAGTCTGACCCCTACGTCACGCTCTCTCGCTCGCTCTCCCGGCTGGCGCGCTTGCGTGTCCTTCTCTCTCTTACACGTCTCTGTCGCGCTATTTCCCCTGCGCTCGCGAGAGACGGATATGTATATACGGCCCGTAAAAGCCCGCGTGTGCACACACACACATACATGGACGCGCGCGCGACACGCGTTATACTACTACCCCCGCGGCCCCGTTGGACGAGCGCATATTACAGAATGAAGCGGCAGAGAGAGAGAGGAGGGAACGTGACCTCGGCGAAAGAAGATGGAGAACGGCCCTGTGTCTCTGTGTGTGTATCCTGGCGCACAATGTCTCCGAGACGACACAAAGTAACATAATCAAAAGCGCCGAGGACGAGGACTAATGGGGCAATAAAAAGACGGAGGGGAGGGTAACGAGTCGGGAAAACGTTCGCCGAGGGATGCTAGAGAGATACATTGTAGCGAACGACAAGGGAAAAGAGAAGAGTCCTGGAAAACGGCTGCAGCCAGCACAAAGCCGGAGGATACATTGTAGATAATGATGCAGCGGCAGCGGTGAGTGGTTGCGCCGGGGACGAGGGAGGAGGGTGCGTGCCTGGACAAAAGAGCGCCAACCGAAGAATGGGACGCAGAAGAAGCCGGCCAGACGAGCCACCTCGCGCGAGAGATACACTGCAGATAATGGTCCAGACGGGCCACTGGGCGCACGGGAAAATGGAAAAATGGAGATAGCGAGCCGAGAGAGGAAAAAGAGCGGGAAAACGCGCTGGATCCAGTGGAAATTGAGGCGAAGGGCGAGACGGATAGAAAGAAGCGCGATCGGCGGCGGCGGCGGCGCGCTGAGAAGGTCCATCCCTCCAAGTCTTCGGAATGCTACTAAGGGAGCCAAGTCGTGGAGGTACTTCCTGCGTGTATCATGCGCACTGCTCTCTCTCTCTCGCTCGGGGCTCAAAGGGGGATGTGCAGCGCGGCGTGTGCGGTGGTAGCGCTCCGGCTCTCTCCCGCGTCTATATAGACACAGAGCGCGAGAAAGCTGCCGAGCGCGCGCTTCTTTCCCGCCCGCCCCCGCCTCGATCGATCGCCGAGGAACTCGCCTCCTGCACGCACGCGCGCGCGCGCGCAAGACTTTGCTTAATGCGAAAGTATGCGCCCGAAGGTAAATACCGAAGATTGATTGATGTTGATTGGGTTTTGGGAGGTTGGGGGTAAGGATGGTTTGGAGGTTTTCAGCGGGTTATGCTGGAATTTTGAGTTCGAGCGGATAGTGCGGGGTATTTTGCTGTTAAAAGTTTGAGAAATTCGAACGTATTGCAGCGTTTGATGTAATGAATGAATACTTTACTTTAATTACAATTTTCTTATCTTATATTTTATTTCAGAAAATAGTAAGTGAGTTTAGAAATCTTTATTTAAACAAATATTGAAGAAAGCTTAAAAAATATTATCAAGTTATCAAGGTTTTGGGTAACAAAATTCGAATCTACAAAAATTATTTATGATTATCTCATAAATTTACGAAAAATTTTTCAAATCGTCAACATTTTTCTTTTTTACTGTGACGCATGCCGCCATTATTTGACTAACGTTCTATGTATAAAGTGCAGACTTTTTAAAAGTTTATTTTCTATGTAAATGTGGTCCATTACTTAGTTTATATTCTATGACTTCACTTTTTTCAAAAAGTTTAATTTTAACACTTTGAATAAACAAGATTTAGGTGTGTATTGGAGCACAAAAACTATGCCAGATATATTAACTGAAAAATTCTAGATTATTTTAAATCTAATGATTATATATTTGCAGAAATGGTACAAAAAAAATATTCTGCTATTATATACTCACGTTTTAAAATATTTGTTCACGTGTTTTTTTTGTTTTATAATTTTATTTCTTTTTTTTTTTAATATGACTTAATCGTAGAAAGCACAATTGTATAATTCTCTGAACTAGAAGTTTATTATTTACAAATATCTTGAATTACGTAAAAAATAATTTGCATAGTATCCGATAACTACTCCAAGATAAGAAAATACAAAAAAAAAACGCAAAAATAAAAGCGTAAAATATTTAATTGGAGGAGGACAAAAATCTTCTTTTAGCGCGGCGACAGTTCGACGAAAAAAGCGCCTCGACGAGCGGTCGAGATGAGCCAATTAAAATGGCGCGAGCTGAAACACGTTGATTTAATTTATGCCCAAGCATTGTAACAGCTTCAGACGACATTGAATGGACAGATCGCGCGCCTTGACGATGTGTTCGGCTTGGCGAGCGTTCAAGACGTTTGAAATTCAACTTACGAGCCGATCGGCCCGCCGAAATCATGACGAAATTCATAAATGATTTACCGCGTCTGCGCGTCTGAGCCGAGCGAACAAAAGCCGCGCTACTATGTTTCTAAATCGCGCGTTTTGTAAATTTACAGACGTTAATCCGACTAAAAAAATTGTAATCCGCTTACATTTTTTTACATGTATATTTTGTTTTTACTTCAACAACATAATCCGCTCACGTATATTTTTATCCTACGACGATCTTGCCCTTGAAAATTCCTAGCAACTAGCAACCAGGCCACTATATTAAAAATGCTACAATTTTTAATGCTCCCGCTCCAAATTACAGCGTCCTTAGCTCAGGAATAAACAGCTTACAAGTTCGCCTCCCGCCGGCGTGTAAACAAGTCTCGGTTTCGCAAATATTTTCGTCGCCGTATAAATAGCGCTCGCGGCAAGTGAAAGACCTTGCTCATATACTCCGGCGGCTTGTCGAGGATGAGTAATAATTTTTCGAGTTTGACGAACTCGAAAAGCGAAGGATTTAAGCGCGCTAAGTGCGCAACGACTTCATAACTGTCGCTTAACGTTTAGGCGCTGAGCGACGTTAACGCCGCTCTCGTTTGACGATCCACGCGCGCTAATCCTTTTCTTGCCTGAATAAACATTTGCGTAAAATATCGACGCGTCGGACAAAAAAGTCGTTTGTTTCACTGAAAATATTGTTCGCTTTTTACCGGCGATTGTTTACGAGCCGCTTTTCCGACTCTAATGTATCTATTCGAGATCCGCTCGTTCGTCTTCCGCGCGGATTCCGAGCGTCTAGAGTCAACAATAACTGTCGCTGGGAATATTAAGCGTTGTAAATTTAAGCCGCGCCGGGCTCTAATGATCACAACAAAATAATTTCAAACAAAAACAGTCGCGTATGTACATGCGTAAGGTATATATACAATCGCCTTGGCGGAGAGGAAAATAAAGCATCGAATCCAAGCTCATTATATTTTATTACAGATGCTGAAATAAAACGAACAAGCGGGACGATAAATAACGGGCCGGCGCGCAATTACACACACGTTGATCGCAATTTTTCTCAACGAGAGAGACAAAGCTCGAATTAAAACGTAGAAAACGAGACTCTCCGAGAGCCGATCTTAATTATCGCGGCACACGCGAAGATAGGGGACTATAGTGGAGAAGACAGGACTAGTAGCCCCGCGCGCGAAATTCCTGGAAGGCAAGCTTTCATTCATATGCATATATCGTTGCGCATACGCGCGCCAATAAAGAGAGTAGGAAAAGAGAATGGGCAGTGCTCGCGTGTGCAGAGGGATTGCCATTTGCATAAGATATAAACGAGATAAGGGCATAAATTCTCAGAGGGCCGAGCGCGCAACGTTTCTTGTCACGAACAATCCTTTCTGCGGCCTGATATAAGCTGCGTGCCGCGCTGCACTGACGACGAGCTGCGTGTGTTAGAGCCGTGCTGCCTTGTAAATTCGACGATGTACGAGTGGTCGAGCTTTTTTTTTAGCCTCGAGCCTTTGTGCGGATGCGTGCGAGTATGTCTGAATTTATTCGAGTAATTTTCGAGAAATTAATATCTATATTAAATGCGAGGGGTGCTGTTGGAGGGTATTGGTGTGGGTAATTTTGAATTTCATAAGCTGGTTGGCGAGGTGTAATTGTTTGGATAATTCTTAGATTTGTCGTGTGGTTTTATGTTTGGAGATATTTTTTTGACTGGATCGTCTAAATTATGTTTACGCGTTGTTAACTTATTTATAAGATATTTTAACGTTCAACAAAATTATGTACTTGTCCTTAGAACTTTACTGTGCTCCTTGAACTAAAGATTCACACGCACGTATATACACGCTTTCAAGGTTAAAATACAAAAATGTTTAAAAATGATTTATCAATGTTTAACAGTCGAGAAACTTCTTTAGTATCTTTTTCTTTTAAATATATAGCATTGGACACAAGTGTTATATAAACATGCGTCCAAATCATCAACAAATGAAGACTTATTAATTAATTATTAAACATTCCGACTCGAGTAGACATTGTACTTCATTTATCAAATAAAGTTTACTGCATATTATTCTGTTTATAGCGGACATAACCTACAATTTTCCTCGCTCAACTTTTTATAAGCACCCAAAATATTCCCAACAGAGAAACCATTGTCCAGTTTTCAAAAATATTTGTATACAAGAAAGCGGTCCCCGTGAAATGCGCGCGGTCACTTTCTAATGCACGCCGCTTGACAAGAGCATGTAGAAAAAATGTATTACAACGGGCCCCGAGCCCTTCCGACAGCCGTTCAGGTAATCTCCTTGGAAAGCCGTTCGAAATTCAAAACTCGACCTACTTTCTCCTCGACTTGGGCCCGGCCCCGCTTTGATAGAAAAAAATCATCCCCCGATTCTCGAGCGCGCTAAGTGAAAGCGGGATGCACGTGGCCGAGTTTTTCATAAGCTTTCCGGGAAAACTTTCTATTTCAGCGGCTAGAGCGCGAGATACGCGGATGGCCAGTCGGATGGTTTTTCTGGTTCCGAGAGTATTTAGAAGCTATAAAATAATGTGTATAATTTCCGACGATTTTTCCGCGAAGTTTATCGCTTCCTGAAAATAAATTCATGGTTATTATGCTGGAGAATTTTTGCATGATTAAGTAATGGGAACAATATTATGCAATTAGTCAATTTTTTTAGGCTTTATTTTAGTAATTTGGGATAAATAATTATGTAAAACGAGTACTTTTAATAAAGTGTTGGTTTTTCGGTATTATTATGTTTATAGACAGAGTGAAAAAAATATGTAAATAGCGGTGCATTAATAAGTGCGAGTTATTTTCAACTTTATGATCAATTTAAGCTTTTCTACCTCACTTTAAAGTAAACATAGCATAAACATCTAATCAGAAAATTAAATATACCAATACCTTATCACTCGAAAAAGAAAGCATATAATTTTCCATCTCTACCAACGAAAACCCGAGCGCGTTCACCTGCAAACACAGCCAACAAATAGAAAAATCGAGCCAAAGCTGCAAATCCCCTTATCCAAAGTCGCATAAAAATATTCCTCGCCTTCGCCCGCCGCATAACCCGGCAGCTCTCCGTCGGCGACAATTTCGAAAATCCCAATAACGCCGGGGCATCGCTCCTGCTCTCTCTCTTTCCCCCGCCATATACGAATCCGAAATTGAATCCTCTCCGGCGATCCACCCTAATCCCCCCGTCGCACCCCTCCCACATCATCATATCCTCGCCCGAGGAAAATCCCACGCACACAGCCAGGCGTCTTAGCACTCGGCAGACGCTCGCTCAAATTAAGACATTCGCGAAAATCCGCGAGATTAGATCCCCTCCACCATTTGCATACGTACCCATACCCACATACTCGCGCGCATGTGTGTATAAAGAGAGAGAGGGTTAGATATATATTCGCGCACCTATACCCGCTGCAGTTTCAGGTGCAACGAGAGCGAGCTATATCCGTCGCCGCGCAACCAGCCTTCCAGGCTCTCTCTCCGCGCCGAGGGGCGTGGCCAGCTAGTCGAGTGCCAGCCGGCCAATCGATGAGCCGCTCGCCCCACCCCGCGCGTATATACAGCAGCGCCGGCATATACGAGCTTGGGGTATATAGGTGTACGTGTGTCGTCTCACTCACACCACGTGAGGCTTTGGAAAAAAGCGCTAATTGATTATTTTTTTCGGCCCCGGAGAGTATATCCGCAGCTCATTACGCGTCTTGCGAAAAATGGCCCGAAAGCTCTGTCTTAATTATCCGGCTCTTTCTCTCGGCAGTCGGCCTCTTCGGCCGCGCGTGTAATGTCCGCTCGTATCTGCATAAACGCGCGACGTTTCTTCTTTTTGTCCCGATTTTTTCCGGCCGCGCGATAAAACCGATCTCGTGTATGCCTATACGCTGGGATCGAGAGCGAGACGATCGGCATATATATACTTAAAACACGCGGAGTGGGTGCATTTGCAGCGGGCGCACTGTGGATTATTCGCACGGTGCATGTGTATACGCGCTGGCTTAATGAGGCGCAATCACACAGCTGCACAGGTACGCGGACGACCGGTTTATAAATATACCATTTTCAGCTCGCGGCACAGGATGATGATAATAGCAGCGCGCGGCGTTCGTAAAATCGCTATCCTCGTTACATGCGTGTGCATCGCTCGCCGGCATTTTTCCTTGCGCTTTTCACGCGCGAAAATTACCCGCATGGGACGAGGAAAATCGGCGATTATCATTATGCGGCGATAATGAGGCTGAGCGCAGAAAAAGGCGCTTTGTCGACGAGGCTGAGATAGTCGCGCGGCTGCCGACGGATAAACGTCGCGGCGCGACGCTGGGAGAATGATTAATTTTCGAGGCTGGACACTCGGGACGGAGGATTCGGAAATTGTGTGTATTATTTTGCTCACGATTGGCGCGTGAGAAGATGGAGAAATGTGCGAATAAAGCAGAGAGACTCACCGTGTAAGCTGGCTCCGGGCGACAGGCAAATGGCCGACGGTTGAAGGATGCTCGCTGGGATTTCGCCATCCTCACTGTGTTTTAGCACGTCACACGCGTCGCTCGGAATAACAAATATATACTCGCGCAAAAAAAGTAAGCACTGTACGAATCGAGCGATCGATAAAATAAATCGCGATCTCTCTGAGAGGCAGCTGTTGCTCGCCGTTATCTTATCTCTCGCTCCCACTCCGCGCTCGCGACTCCATTGTTTATTTCCTGCTGCTCTCCGTGCGTGCACACACACACTCTGTATTAACACCGCTGCGAGAGAGGAAAGAAAACAAAGCGCGCGGAGCGTGTGTACGTATCGACGTAATACAACCGGCGGCGGCTCGAAAAAACAAAGGGAAGGCAGGCAGCACACTCGGGAGCGCGTGACACTCGCGTGGTTATTTCGGCCGGAGTGCGGGCTCAGCCGGCGCCGAGGAGTCAGAGAGAGCAGCGTGCACTGGGGATCGGCCGCTGCGTGGCGGCGCTGCTTGCGCGGTAGACTCGAGAGTGAGAGAGAGAGAGAGAGAGAGCCGCACCTGGAGGCGGCCCAGGAACGACGGCTACGAGGAGCGCGGCGCGTACGTTCCGCCTCGGCACTATACGCCTTTGGCTTTGGCCTCTACTATAAGGTAGAGTAAGTCGGGAGAGAGAGCGAGAGAG
>JAPYZB010003029.1:0-20240 GCA_030522745.1 Eupelmus kiefferi | reverse complement strand
TATATCATTTGTCCGATTTTTTTGACGGCAGCGCCAAAACGAGAGACGCCCGGCGCCCGATTTCCTTTCTTCATTTTGCAATCATGCGCCAGACTTTTCGATCGACGCACTGCCGATGATTTTTAAAAAGTGCGCCAACGCCGCGCCGAGCGACGACGTGCGCACCTGTGTGACTGATTTTTAATGCTTTTCATCTGTAATTAAGTGCGAACGTTTTAACTTTTAACCGAGTCTATTTTGGATTGACATTTTATCGCTCTGTATTTTCTTGGCACGCTTCAGACAAAGTTAATAAAGAGTTCACCAAAACACACTATCTTGCTTTTTTCAATGTCAAATTATCTGATCTTAAGTTTTTTCACTATTTTTAATGATCCAAAATAGATTTTCATTTGATTGTAAAATACTGTCGACATTAATGAAAGTAGTTTGAAGTTGTTAGTTGAAAGTAGAAAATTTCTATTTGTTTAGTTAAACGGCTATTTGTTACTGTGCGCAGAATCCATTACTTGAGTTGAAATGCAATTCACTTATTATTAAAGAATTTAACGTAACTGTTGTAAAAAAAAAAGAAAGAATTGTAGAACAAGCAAATTTTAAATTCAAAAAATTTGTTCTATCAAGGCGCTATGAAAAAAATTCGCGTACGACTCCACTTTATTTACTTATAAAAAAATGCAAGATGCGTATCTAATGCATCGCTATACAGAGCAAAAAGGAGAAATCAATGGATGATTCAACAAGCTAACTGCGTTTTGATTTAAAAGCTGATTGTGTATAAGTACAAGCATCGCGCGAGTCTGTGTATTTTATGCAAGTTCCTCAACCTCAAGAAGAAAAAATATGTAATGGAAACCGACCGAGATTTTGTAGACTTATCCAGCCGCTCTCCTGAGTGTCTCACGGGATTTCCGTCGTTGTTTTGCACCTATTTCTCTCAGAAAATAATAAGACATACACGTGAAATGATTAAACTAAATACTCCATACGAGCATCGTTAAAGAAATTGATGAATTACAAACGGCGCACGAAAACCAAAGTAACGACGTCAAAATCCAACGAATCCCTTGATAAAAGTTTAAAAGAAAAAGAAAGGAAAATAATAAAAAAAAAAAAACAAGAAATTAATAAAGTAGGTTTTTGTAATATCCGACTAAAATGCATGAACATTAGAGAAAAAAAGATTCACTCGAGCGTTCCGTGAGATATACCGATGATAATGCAACATGTAACGACGTTCTGAAACTTGAAAAACAAATCTACATCTACTTCGTAAAAATATGCACATTTATTGTATAAAATCCTTACAGAATTATAAAGGCAAAACGAAAGAAAAAATTTCTTGTACCTAATATTCGGGACCTGATGGCTACATGAATTCACGATCGCGCGCAGGTAATTTCAGTAATAAAGAATATGACTCCGATGTATAATAAAAGAACGGTTCGTCTCCGTCTCTAAAATATACCTATCATGCATATTATTCCCGGACCAACATCCGTGCAAAATATTAAAATCTCAACTTGGCAAAGAGTTTACATATATTAGCCTCGACCTTAATTTGGAAAGTTGCACTGAATCTTACAAATTTATTCTTAGAAATTATTGTTTTATACTAAATTATGTTGGATTTTTGAGAGTACTTAATTAATAAAAATATAATTTAAGGCTATACTTATGAAATTGATAAAATTATCGATATTATATGAAAATTAAAAACTTTCATTTATATTTTTTGAGAGCAAAATAATGTACTTGAGATCTCGTGATTAAAATAAATAAATGCCATCTCACAATTTAGATAAAAATGTAATAGAGAGGAGGTCATAATACTTATTACTTATGCAATTACTATCCCAAGCTATCAATTGCACGGAAAAAATTCCTGAAAATCGATCGTTCAAAAAAAATAATAAAGAAACGATATTATTATGATATATTTTTTCGGTATCGTGATGCAAGATTTTTTTAAAACATTGATTTGTAGACTAATTTAAATTCTTTATAATTACCCTTATAAATTAAGGAAAGAAGGATGTACTTATCTACGAATAAAAAATTGAATCAGAATTAGAAAATTGTTAGGTATAATTTTAATGGAATTAAAAAAAAGAAATTTCAAAATTACTTTCACATTACTCAAGATTGTTTTAAAAATATTTGCTTAACATATATTAACTCAACTTCGCCTCTAAACAACCAATTAACGGTAAAATAATTTTGTATTAAAATTCGCAATTCTATTAGATTTATGCAACAGCACAAGTCTTCTTTGTAGGTAAGTGATTAGCACTTTACAAAAAAATATGTCCACATACATCTTATTCCTTTAAAGGGCGTAAAATGATTAAAAAAAAAAGTTGCACTAAAATACAAGCGAGAGAACGAGAACGAACGAAAGAAATTATATCAGCGAACATAGAAAGAATGCTAATTAAGGATAAAAAGTAGATCCGTAGGCAATCGGAAAGTGCCACGTTTCTGTGATCGTTTTTGTACTAAAAAAAATCGTTATTACACGTACTTAAACAAACGCGAAATAATTTTACATTTCAATTAATCATGTCACACACGTTTACATAGACTTAAAAAATACGACACTTGATCCTTCTCGACTACACTCACGAATCAAACGGATTTTCTATATATATACGATAAAAATAAGGAGAAAAATCGCACCGTGGGCTGGCGACTAACTGCGAAAAAAATATGAAGTGAACGCGATATTAACGTTTAGGTGAGGACCATTCGCGAAACGAACAAAGAAAAATACAAAATATTAAAAAAAAATCGAAGAACTAATAATGAAAAAAAAAAGACAGAGATACCAACCACAACCTTGTACATAATTCCGGAGTCACATTTAAAGTTTCATATAGCATTATTAATAAAATTACGATTATGAAGAAAACAAATAAAGTTGTAGGTTAGCTCTCGTTGGAAGAACAAAGCAAATACAGATAACAGAAAAAATTAAAATAAACCGAGATTGAGCCAGGTAGAAAACAAAGTCACAGAGAGGTACGAACGGATAATCGATGCTCTGTACGGCGCATGAAAAAAAAAAACAAGTTCAGCAAAATAAAAAAAGTACATATATACGATTAAGCATGCGTGTGTATATATATTAAACGGTGCGTTAATTGTGCGTATACACCTATAAATGTAACGTCGCCGATTGCGGGGACGTGTTTATATATGGATATGCGGTCGACTGTAGCGAGATTGAAAGTGAGTATAATAGATACGAAAATAAGTTTAAACGGGGGTATGCGTGCGTTGTTTCGATGGACGATCTGTGAAAGGGTGGAGATGTAGAGAGAAAGAGAGAGAGAGAAAAAAAACAGAGCAACGGCTGCACACTAGTCTTTTGCTCATTGAAATAAAATATTCTAAATGATATTCGTAAAATGAAAAAAGTGAAAAAATAAAGTTTAGATACGACACGATTAGGTGTAACTTATAAGTTTATATATACATATATGCAAAAATAAATAAGTGAATAAATAAAATAAAATTAATCTATAAATTGCTTTGAGTATGTCTGTCACCACTTTGCCATATTCACCTAAGAAAGAATTATCAAGCTTCAGCGAATAGATTGTCATTTGAAGGTAAGTCATTACTTCGTCTAAATTACTGAAAATTATAAATAAGACCTTTTGAGAAATTTTGAAGGTATCATATTAGTTGCTGAATCCTTGGCTCGACTTTAGACGTAGTTTTGCTCTCCTGCCTTTTTTAAATTTATTACATTTATAATTTTAATTTTTTCCAAAATGATAACTGATTATGTAATTGTTTGTAAAAAAAAATTTACTTCGTTATTTTATAAATGATTTCAACTTGCTTTCTTAAAAATTAAAATTATAATTGCGCATTTGCTCAATTGCGACGCTAAATTTGAAGTTTAAAAATATATTCAAAATTGGAAAACTTAATGGATCTAAATTTCTTCAATTATATATATATGTAAGTTTTTAAAAATGCCTCTCTAAAGTTACAAAAGACAAGGGTTTATTCATCGAATTATGATTGGCGATGAAAAAAAGTTAAAGTTAATAAAAAAAAAGTTAATTATTTTAATATTCTTTTATCCTAATTAGAAAATTTATTGTCCTTAGATAAATACATACAAGTTTTCTAACAAGTAAAAATATTTCAACTTTATTGTATAGACATATATTTGTTTTAAAACTCATTTCATGGAAATCCTGACTTATAATAAAACGAAAAAAATGTATTCATTGCACTCTGATTTATCATGTGAAATTCTGCTATAACAAAACAAATTTTTTAAGATATAATTAAACATTTTTTTAGAAAGAATCAGAAAATGCTATAAGCTTGAAAAATAAATGCGTATATAAATAAAAATAATAAGATTATATATGAATCTGGTGTAAAACTGCTGATCTGAAGAAATGAAATTATCAATAGAAAAATATAGAATACGTAGTATTTTTTAGGGTATTTTATTTATTTCATTTTTACGTAGATTTAGTCAAATTGATCTTACTTTATATGTAAATAATTTGATATATCGTCTTACATATATAACTCTTATCTTAATTATTAAGACAAAAGAAAACTACAAAAATAAGTTTTAGATTACTAATTATATAACGCATTAAGAGAAAGTTTTCGAAGATAAGTTTCAAGCACTGACTGATCAAATAACAATTCCACTACTTTCAGTGAAGCACTTTCGATATACTAGATGTGTACTTCTTTCCTTATGAAATACATTAATTTTAAAAAAAGGTGTTTATAAATAAATATAAAAATAATAAATACTAAAGTTTGGAAAAAGTTTTTATTTAAAGTTTGTTTTATCTGTTTTTATATCTTTATTCACATAAATCACATAAATTAACAATTTTCACTCTTTTGTCGTAAATTGCTATAGAATGCCGTAATCGTAACCCATACAGTCATTTTGTTTATACTTCAACAATTGCTTATTTATTATTATCTTATAAACTAATAATTTCAACAAAAATGTAGATATACAAGACTGCCGAATTTCCAAAATAAATGCTTTCTTGCTGTATATTCTGAAATATTTTTTAGATTTTTAATATAATTACCGTTCTTAGTATAATTTTATAAGCTGAACGCTCTAGCTATTACTAATACATAGCGAATAAATCAAAAAATCCATTAAATTCATTATAAACCAAATAATTTAAGCAAACTTCAAATTTACTCATTTAAAATGGTTATAAGACAAAAGTAATATTGCAACAGAAAGTAATTAGCTAATAAATGGAACAATTTCTACTAAGGATACTTCCTTTTTATACTGTGAATTTTTACTTAAATATCATAAGCAGAGAAATTAAACCGGCAGGTGGTGGGTTAGCGGAACTGCACCTCGGCCGATCATCAAAGTTAAGCAGCGCTGGGCGCGGTAACTATACTTGGATGGGTGACCGCGGATAATCTATATGCAACTTTGATGATCGTTTAGGTGATTTTTCGCACTTAACAAACTGTCTGGTAGGTAACATAAATATGTTTTCGGTGTTTAAGCCTACGGAATGTGACATAAACACCCAAAACATATACACGTTGCCGGGTGATGCTTGTAGCTGCAGTTCGTATCACTTGATATATAGAAAGGAAAAAAGGTTTAGACAAACAGGTTACGAGGCACTTGCTTGGCCACTTAGGCTGCAGGTGGATAAACCAAAGTCATACATAAGCAGAGAAATTTTTCCATATAACACAAAGTAAATAAGTAGATGTAAAAACAAGAAAAATTAAATTTTTTCAGAAAATTTCAGTATGGCAGCAAAATTTTTGAAGTGTAAAATCAAAATTTCTAACAGAAACTGGAAACATCCTAATGAATATCCAATTATTAGAATAAAATGTAGGAATCTGTTTATAGATTTTATTTCATCCCTATTATAACCAACATTGTAAGATTTGGAACAATCATGATTACTCACATTGCGATAGTTTAAAAAACTATGACCGTATAGCGAAAAATTAGTTAATGCCTCTGTGAAAATAAGATCTGATATTCCAGATTCAAGTAAACGAAGTAAAATTACATTAAAACGATCAACAAAAGGTGAAATTTTTGAAAATGCCATTATAATGATTCCGGTTGCTAAAGGTTCTTTTACTAATGTTAAACTCCACTTATTTGTTCCGTTGGAATAATTTTTTGTAATTAATTTTTCGATCCGACTACTAACTTCACAGCCATCTACTTCAAATTGGCCTTTGATCAAATTTTCTATACAATCAATATTGTTCGTAATCGTTATAGACATATTTACCACCTTATGTAAAACAGTATTGTTATTAAGTAATAAAACAAATTTTGATATATTAGTTATAGAAGGAACAAATTCAGAATCTAATAAATCCTGTAAAGTAGTAAGTTCTAGAAAAGTCTCTTCAATGAAATACATGCTCATTATTTGCTGTAAAAGTTGTGTAGAATATAAGAAAAATGTCAAATTTATAATTACAAATAAAATTCTGTATGATGTGAGTTGAGACCTGAATCTTATAGAATTGCTAAAAATTATTTTAAAAATATCAATAACTGAACAAATATTGTGTTTTTTATAACAGGGTAATAATCTAATTAACATTGAGATGAAACTAATAAAAGCTACAGCCATCGGCATGATATAAAATTTGTTGGAATGGACTTGCTTTTTACCATAGTCCTTCATAATAAGATATAGTGAATCTATATACAAGGAAGAGCTAATTGCAAATGATCTTTCTTCTATAGATCTTCCACCAGTCACAGTAGGAAAATTTATTATAAAATCAACTAAGTTTTTTCTGTACATATAATCCTTATCAATATAAGTAACGTTATATTGCAATAAATTTGAATTATTCCTATGGATAGTGAATGGAATATTCAGGGTAAAATTAAGAGTTTCAGCTAATATTTTAACTATTGCAATATCTGAACCATGTAACACATCCAATATATTTTTTCCAACGTAATCCTTGCGAATCATTACGTTAGGAGATTCAAGGGTAAATGCAGCTTGTAAAGTTGATCCATATAGTTGTTCTAATGTTTTATGGATCAACTTTGTTTCTGATGTAAAGTTTTTCTTTTTGTAAATTTTACTAAACGGGTTATATTGATGTATAACTGCTTCATTAATTCCAATATATGGTATTAATAATGTATTTTTAAATTGATGTTGTTGAGTTATTTCGATGACGACAATATCAAGAAATTTATGCCTCCAACTATATTCGAAAAACTTTATAAGCTCTGAGGTCTCTTCTGTTTTTAATAGAATAAAAATACATTTAGGTCTTTTCATTACGGCTAAATACTTTACTAAGAAATTAATGCATAGAATAAGCTCTTGTACAATATCTGCATCCTCTTTTTTATCAACAAACATGATTTTTACAATTTCTTTTTCTGACCAAGAAAAAATAGATTTTTTAATTATTATTGAATTATTATTATTATTATAAATATTTGTTATTCGTTCTGTTTCTATAAGCTCAGTTGAAAAATCACCAACTAATTTATTTATGAAAAACATAGATATCGAAGAAAGTATATTTGAGGATTTGACGATTATAGAAATTTTAGGTACGTGCAAATGTTGTTTTAGAAAATGATATACTTCCTCTACAAAATGAATATTATAACATGCAATTACGTGATTACAAATTGAAAATATACTAAACAACATAACTATTAAATAATTCATATTTTGAACTATATTATTGTTTTCCAAAATAAGATAAATTTTGTTAGAGCCTCATTCTCCATGAGAATCTAATATTTTTTATTTATTTTAAATTCTTTTATTGTGTAATTTTTTACAAATTCAAAATAAAATTGTTTATTTATAGAAACATATAGTATTAGGCAGAAATTTTTTTGATCCGTACTTGCTCTTTAAAAAGTAAGATTACTGTAAGTAATGAAAACCGAAGAAATTGCAACTACACGAAAACATATTAAAAGTAAATATTATGCAAAGCAAACAAATTTTAACCATTTATAAATGACTTCTCTATCCTAGTTTCTTTTAACGTAACTAAATACACTGCGACAGAATCGATTCGGACTCATATGTTTACAATAATTACAACACAAATTTTTCAGCGTTAAGTAGTTTTAAAAATTTTAAAGAAATCGATGTTGCAATGTCAAAACCAAGAATTATTATATATATTTACGTCTTATTTCATAAAATGACTGTAGGAGAAACTAAATTTATTGTCGAAAATTTTTCTTTTCAAAATATATTTTGTTTGTAATTTTATTAAAATAGCTAAAATACAGATTTACTATAAACTTAGAACACTTTTATACTAGTAGAAAAACTCTTACAAATTTATGAAGAAAAAAATAAACAAATGAAGTCCTAGAAAATATATTTTATCATAAGTACCTAGATGAAAATAGGATCAAATTTTAACGGTTTCCAAAAATGGGATAAAATTTATTTTCTGATTTTACTGATTTCGCACACTAAAATAAATTGCTTAATGAATCTATAATTACCACAAATTAATGTTATATAATTTCAGTGCCTTGGTATGCCAAAATCATTAAAATCAGAAAGTAAATGTGCTCTATTTGGAAAAACGATCAGTATTAAATCCTATGGCTAATGCTTTTTTTAGTTACAGCATAACTGAACATACCTGAAATCATATTTATTTATATTTAAATTTATTTATTTACAAAAATATTTATGTTACGGATGCAAGGATCCAAAGTATTGTTTTTGCTAATTTTTCAAGACTCGGGTCACTGAAATAACAACTCTCTTAGCACAGAAGGAGTTCCGGCTAGCAGCAACCACGCGCCGCCGATTTATAATAGCCAGTTCAATCACGTAGCACAATTCAGCGCGACGACAAAGAGCTGAAGTTCCCGAATACGCTTCGATGGTTTCCTGAAAATCGGCGTATTGCCACACCAAGGTTAATTAATCACTGTTCGCGAGTCCACACAAAGAGGGATAATTCATAAATCATGCAAAAATATCGCAAAATATCAAGAAAACAACGTCAAATCGAGGAAAATATCGTAAAAATGTCGAAAAATAACGTAAAAATGTGGAAAAATATCGTAGATAAAATCCCTCGAAATAACAGCTAGTTTCGGAAATAAAAAAAATTCTTATACACGGCGACGAAGTATCTTAATAATATAGAGAGATATATATAACACATAAGTTTTTATGCAGTTCCATATCTTTAATATTCTGTCATTATATTGGTACTGTTCATTCTGTCATTATATTGGTACTGTTCATTCTGTCATTATATTGGTACTGTTCATTCTGTCATTATATTGGTACTGTTCAATTAACTTCTTTCTGTTTTTGTACTGTAAAATTTTACTTCTTAGTTTTAGAAAAGGAATTCTTTCCGTATAACAAAAAATAAATAAGTAAATATAATGAATAGCGTGATTAAAATTTTTTAAAAAATTTCAGTTCAGTGTAACATTTTTTTAATTAAGTATAATGCAAAAATTTCAAACAAAAAATATAAACAGCTTATTGAATATCCGAATATTAGAATAAAAAATAGAATTCTGTTAATAGATTTTATTTCATCTTTCTTATAATCAACATTGGAGGATATGGAACTACCGTGATTGCTCATATTGGGATATCTTGAAAAACTATGACCGTAAAGCGAAAAATTAGTTAATGCGTCTATCAATATCAAATCCGGTATACCAGATTCAAGCAAACGAAGTAAAATTATATTAAAACGATCAATAAAAGGTGAAATTTTTGAAAATGTCATTACACCAAATCCAGATATTAAAGGTTCTTTTACAAATGACAAACTCCACTTATTTATACCATTAGAATAATTTCGAGAAATTAATTTTTCGAGCCGACTACTAATTTCACAACCATCTATTTCCAATTGGCCTTCAATCAACTTTTCAATACAATCAATTTTGTTTTTAGCAAGTTTAGACATATTTATCACCTTTTGTAAAACAGTATCATTATTGTGTAATAGAAAAGATTTTAATTTATTCGTTAAAGAAGGAACGAGTCCAGAATCTAATAAATCTTGTAAAGTAGTAAGTTTCAGAAAAGTTTCTTCAATAAAATGCACGCTCATTATTTGCTCGAAAAGTTGCGTCGAATATAAAAAAGATAGCAAATTCGCAACCAAAAATAAAATTCTGTAGAATGTACTTTGAGACCTAAAGCTTATAGAATTACCAAGAACTATTTTTAATATATCGGAAACCGAGCAAATATTTTGGTGTTTATAACAGGGTAACGATTTAATTAACGCTGAGATCAAACTAATAAAAAGTACGCTTAATGGCAGTATACAAAATTTGTGGAAATTCAATTCACTTTTACCGTAGTCCTTCATAATAAGATGTACTGAATATGGATATAAAAATGAGCTAAATGCATATTGTTTTTCTTCTATAGAATTTACGCCAACCACAGTAAAAAAATTTATATTAAAATCAATTAAATTATTTTTTATCATATAATCCTGATCAATATAAGTAATATTGTATTGCAATACATCCGAATTATTCATATCGTAAATGTATAGAATATTTAAAGTAAAATTAAGGGTTTCAGCTAATATCTTAACTATTGAAATGTCTGAACCATGTAACACATCTAATATATTTTTTCCAACATAGTCCTTGCGAATCATTACGTTAAGAAATTCAATGGTAAATGCAGCTTGTAAAGTTGGTCCACATAGTTGTTCCAATGTTTTATCGATCAATTTTGTTTCTGATGTAAATTTTTTCTTTTTGTAAATTTTATTAAACGGGTTATATTCATGTATAACTGCATATCAAGAAACTTATGAGTCCAACTGTATTCAAAAAACTTTATGAGCTCTGAAGTCTCCTGCGTTTTTAATAGAATAAAAATACATTTTGGTCTTTTCATTTTAGGTGAATGCTTAACTATAAAATTAATGTATGTAATAAGATCTTGTACAACATCTACATCATCTTTTTTATCAACAAACATGATTTTGACAATTTCTTTTTCAAACCAAGAAAAAATTGATTCCCGACTTTTAATTAAAATACTATTATTACTTTTTACTTTTTCAGTTTCTATAAGCGCAGTTGAAAAATCACCCACAAATTTGCTTATGAAAAATATAGATGTAGATGAAAGTATATGTGACGATTCAATGATTACAGAAATTTTAGTTAAGTACAAGTATTGTTTTAAATAATGGTAAACTTGTTCTACAAAATTAATATCATTATATGCGTTCGCGTAATAATAAATTGTTATTGAAATGAATAATATAACTATTAAATAATGCATATTTCAAATTATAGAATCGTTTTGTAAAATAAGAAAAGTTTAGGCTAAATTTTTTAATTGTATTAAATTTTTTCAAAAGCCTGCATATGTTTAGTATTATTTGTAGTTAATTTACGTTACTTATTAGTAAGAACTGTAAAATATTCAAACTCAAAAATAGTGTATAAATGCGATCATAAGATATAGTTAAGAAAGTTTTCTATTGAACGTTGAATTGTATTTAATCACATTTAATCATTTAAAACAAAGCCGGAAGAAAGCAAAGCACTTGTTTTATTCAGTTTAATTTTGAATACTTAGACTAGCATCCATGGTTTTTCTAGAATAGAAAAGAGTTAAAAAATAGCTTTTAATTTAATATTTCCTTAAAATAAAATTAAAAATCTATTAATATTAACTGTAATATTTTTACACATGTCTAAAACGTCGCCGTATATTTTTATATTAAATTACAATTAAGATAATATTACATAAATTTTTTATAAGAATGTATAGTTTTAGATATAAATGATAAGAAGAAAAAAAATGATAATAAATATAAATATAATAATTTATATAACTCAAGATACGTTAAGATACTGTTTTCAAATTTTTGTTCTGGCGTTCTTCAAATTATAATATTACTATATGTACTAAAATTGACAAAATTGCGAGTAGAAGGAAGGAAAGATACTCAAAGTAAATATCATAGAAAACAAATAATTTGGTAATGGTTACATTTTTAAATTACTTCTTTATCTTAATTTCTTTTAAAGTAGACTTTTATGCAAATATAATATCCAAGGTATATATAATATAGGTTAAACTGAAATAGTTGTACATATATAAAAACATAATAAAACATGTACGTAGGAAAATCGATTCGTCTCTACATATTTATAATAATTACAAAATTTTGCAGAGTTAAATACCGCTTTGCATGGACAGCAAACCACCCTAGGGAATAATATGCGATTTTGCTCCCTCGGTAGATAATGCAATATTATTGAATTTTTCGCTTAAATAATTTTTTATATAAATGAATATTTTATTTTTTAATTATGTAATATTAATTTCAGATAAATGTAGTATTGTAGTACAGTGTTTTCTTAAAGTGTTTCATCAAAATCTGTATCTTAAAGGTCTCTGTTCTAATTAAAAACAGCAGTTTTAGCACATGTAAAAACGTCCAAATCTATTATTATAAATGCATATATATTTTTTTAAGATGGTTTTGTGAAAAAACGCATCGTATTCTGAAAAAAATGATTAGTTACTTTTTAGTACCATTCTAAATGTGACCGGGACGAAACTAAGGCAGATTTTACAGTGGTGGAAAAATGTATACTATGTATATTAATATGACACTATTTAAATATAGAAAATTTTGGATATTTATATGAAAAGCAAATATCTGATTTTAATATCATGTTTGCTATATGTTCGTATGATTTCTAATTACAATAATTTATCTTCACTCCTATATGGAAAGACCGATGCGCTATGCACCATGCTGAACACATTTCATCATACATGTGAGTGCAGATTCACTATGTTGCAGCATGCATGGTATTGTCATTAGTAGAGCTCTGCAGTCTTCTGCTTCGTGCTTGCTGTTCATCGCTCACGACAGTGCTCATAGTGTTAACCATGAAGTTCAATTTATATATTATACTTATGTATTTATTTATGTATTATGAGCAAGTCTGAACGTTTGTCGAGTGCGAATCGGCACTCACCGATCGACAAGGAGAGGACCCCACCTTTGGGTCACGGATTTTGCTAAAACTTTTCCAGGGTGTTTTTTGACCAAAAAAATGGAACCCGTGTCCCGGGGTTTCATCGAATAGGCCTTAAAACTTGAGTTATGTGCATTTTCCGTATTATCTTAAGAAAAGCAGCTTTTACGTAACAGAATTGAAAAATATCAATCTGGTCCAAAGTTATGGTAGTTTGAATTTGAGCAATAAGAAATCATTTAAATTTATACTTGCTAATATTTATAATTTAACCTTGTATTTCTTTTGTTTAAATTCAAACTACCATAACTTTGGACCAGATTAATATTTTTCAATTCTGTAAAAAGCAAAGGTGCTGTACACAGGCCAAATGGCAAGCAAACAAATTCATATAGAGTATTATTAAATTCAAATCTTAAATATTTTCTGCTTTCTTCGTGTATTGGAATAAGAAAATATGCATCCTCTAAGTCAATTGAAGCTAAAAAGTAGCTAGGAAAAATTAAGTTTACAGCGGATCTCAAATCTTCAAGTTTCAAGTATTGTTGTATAACAAATTTATTTAAACGTTTTAAATTTAAAATAAACCTGTGAGATCCATCAAGTTTTTCTACTAAAAAATTAGGAGATAAAAATTTTCTCGAAACTTCAGGACAAGGTACAATGTCCTATTTTTCTAAAAGTGCTTCGACAGTAACATGATTATTTTCATTTTGATAAAAATTTCTTTGTTTGTGAAAATTTTCCTAATTTTTTACATTAACAAGTTCTTTTCTAAATGGAATTTTATATACTTGTACAGCCTGAAGCACAAAATTATCGTCAGTGATATTTTTCCAATTTTTCAGGAACTATTTTAACCTCCCAGCTTTTAAACTTACATCTAATTCTTTTTGTCATTTTTCTGAGCAAACGGTTGACGTTGAGGCACTTGTGCTCTGAGATTTATAAATTTTAGCCTGTTTCTGAAATATACCCTTGGTTTCTGACGTTCTCCGAAAGATATAGACCCCATTTGATATGTAGGTGGACGTCTGCTTACAGGAGCTCTGTAGTTTAAATTTTGTTTTCCATTTAGAGGCGTTACAATCTTCTTGGCTGGCTGTACTTTTAAATTCTCGCCTATTTTATTCAAAGCCTTAACGTTTTTTATCTTCTCAGATAATTCATTTCCATGTAAATATTGATCAATTTTTGTATCCTTCAAAACATCTTTAGTCTCTTTAGAGAATTCAGGTTCTATAAAGGCCTTTCTAGATATCGACTGCATATTAATAATAAGAGTTAATAATATTAACCTACAATACTTACGATATTCAATCATTCCTTATCCACAATATCAACCTCGTTTTTAGTAACTACCTCCTCCTGAGAATTCTTGGATGGAGATGATCCACCTTCATCAGAAAGATTTTCAAAGTTTTGGGAGATTTCTTTATTCGACAGGTCTTATTGTTCCGATATCGCTGCGTCTTTGTTTGGAAATATGTTCTCGCTATTCTGAATTTCCTTTGCTTTCGAATCACAAATTTTGTTCACCTTTTCGTTAAGTTTTCTAATCTTTTTTAATAACTTTTCTACATCTTGTTACCCGCATGTAATTATGCGAACTATGTAGACTCTTCGCGCGTTTTGAAACTTCGCGCCGTACTGCCGCTAGGTGGCGCACCCCTATCCCTGGCCATCACGCCATAGGAAAAGATACCTTATGTATATATACCCCCGGCGCCCGGTCCGCACGGGTAGCCTTTTTCCACCCGAACGTCTCCCCGTAGATGGTCTTGGCCTATTACTATAGTTCAAAGTGAATAAAAGGACATTTTTTGTTAGATAATTAAATATTATCTTATTTAATTATCCCCTCCTCTGGGTAGTGCAGCCGACACTAAGATGGGCGAGCTTTCTCTCGCCTAGACTCGCTGCCAGAGTCGACGTAAAGGGATTAGTGCTGTGTCCTCCCTCTACGTAACGCAGAAGCCTCACCGGGGAATTACAGTCCCAGCGACTGGCACCGAGGAATCGTCGCCTCAGCGGGCACGCTCTGCCCATCGTTCGCTGCAGCTGATCAACGGTGGAAGACTTTGCAGCACCATCGAGCTTCCCAGCGCTTCTTCAACACCGCGCCGAGGCAGCCAGCTCTACCCACGACGCCGCTCGCAGTTACAAGCGCTCCGGCTTCTTCAGCCTGTTGCCATGTTTGGAGCAGGAGGACATCGACCGCTCGCTTATCGCTCTACAGCGAAACTCCGAGCGCTCCTCCTTGCGACAATCTTCTTCTTTGTCGCGTGATCGCTTTTTGGATTTACCCATAATTTGAACTTTAAAAAATCTAATCAAGTAAGCGGACTCTACAGCACGTGTTCGCCTCACGCGCACGAAAAAAAAGTGAAACGTCCAGCGCGGATAAGGGAGGGAAGAGTCGCGATTTTGGACTCTAAATGCGTGTGCGCCCTGGGGGATGGAAGGGATACTACAGTTGTAATGTAGGAGAGCGAGGACCTAATATAATTGAAAAATGGGATACAAGATTAGATAATGTTTAAAAAAATTTATTTATGTATTTATTAAAGTTTATTTAAGTAGAAAATTAAAATACAATTTATTTATTAATAACATATATTTTGCAAAGGGCCTGAAACGTTGGATGGACAACAACATTTTTATTCGTAACGTTATCATTACGTTGTTGCCAACATTCAGGCCAATTATCTCCGCCTCGCCACGGACGACCACCCCGCCATTGGCGTAAACCACGTGGACCGCGCCATGGTGCACGCCCTCGCCATTGACCATGTCCCCGCTGCTGCCCACGACTTTGCTGCGGTCCATGATCTCGCCATGCTCTCCGTCCCTGGTACGGATTTCCCCGGTATGGAAGTCCCCGTTCTTGGAAAATAGGCTCATCCGCAGCTTCGGGGTCACCTGGTTCGGGTGGATCGGGGATAACTTAAATAAATAAATAAATGGAATAAATAAATTGATCTTTAACGAACAAAGCTGTTTCTAGTGATTAATTTATATTAGTCGACGTTTCGGGAGATTGTCAACTCCCCTATTCATGACTTTTTGTAAATTAACACTAAAAAATTACATTATTGATACGTGGATGTCAACCGATGTTGAAGCATTCGTGCCCAAATCGACATAACGCGCCTCAGAAGTAGCAAAAGTGTCGTGGCAAAAAGCCATTGTCAGGCGGCTGCTTATACTTAACAGTTGAGTGCCGCTAGGTGGCGCTTATTATGTGGTAATACGTGAACGTTTTCTCCCAATTTAAATTCTTTAGGGTAAGTAAAAAGACCTTCATTCTCATATGCCTTCAGTCTTAAATGTTCAGTGGACAATGCTTTAAAATGATGTTTATTTTCTTCTAAATTTGATCGTATTTCTCCAAAAGTAAAACCTTCTGAAAATTCCATTGTTTTTACTTTAATAATATATATTGTATTTCTAATAAAAATTGGATAAGTATAAAAAAATTAGATAAAACTCTAATGGTGCACTTAAAATTGTTCAAGTACTTTTTCTTTTGGCTGATTTTTTATTTGCAACCGCCAAACTTGCCTTCTGGTATTGTACTGAACTTAAAAATGTGTTGACTTTAGAATATGAAATATTTATGTCATAGCCAAATGTTTCTTTTTTTTGAAAAAAGCCATATGTGCTTATTTAAAACGCAAAATGGCTTCTTCAGTGCTATAGTGCACTGAAAGCAAACGTTAATTGCTTTTATTGGCGAGTCAATTTGATATTTACCATCTCCAATAACTACGAATAATAATACGATATTCTCTAACTTTCCAATAATTGCAACGAAGGGTTCCAAGAATTGTTTGTGAATAAGAAACGTATTTTTTTGGTCCTCGTGCTTTTTCTTTAAATCATCAAGATCCTGAAAATATTATAGGTTTATTAAAACTTGCAAAATCATAAACATCTATATTATCGTTATTATATGATGTAACATATCTTACATTGCACTGTAAAATAAAGCTATCGAAGGTCTATTGAGCAGTTGGTAATTACAACACCTTATTTTTTTATTTTGTTGCACCTACTTCATTGGTACCCAGAATGTGCGGTAATAAAATTAAGGCTAAGATTTTCCCATGAGCTAAAACAAAAAAATAATTTAACGTCAATAACAACTTAATGCTATTTAAAATGTTATAATATCTAAATAATACTATAAACATTGGTGGGACTGGAGAGGGACATGCGTGCGCTACTCACAGTCCTTTGCGTGAGTCGTATTAGGTGGTGCGATTGGCGCGACTATTAATGAATACTGCTTGAGACTCGCACAGTAGCCGAGTGAGCAGCCTCCGAGGTGCGTAGTATATATAGTAATAGAGGCGTGTTGCGCGCACGCTTCCCCTCAGCTCGTACTTGCAAGCCGCTCTCCCCACTTTCGCGCGCAGGCCGGTTTTGGGCCATGTTTGAAAACATTTTTCACCTATTTTTTAACATTTCTACGAAAATCTGAGACATACGTTTGTTAGTACTTGCTGATTACTTATAAAAAAAAACGTTTTAAAAATTAAAATAGGAATACCTCCCGAGCAAGAGGAAACAAACGGAAAAACTCAAAATAGAATGTCAATTGCAATTGTGCAAAAACTACTTGCTTGATAGCATCTATCTTTTGCACAAATTAAGTGTATGCAGAGGCCTACTTATATGCAAAGTTTCAGCTCGCATTTTTGAAAAATGACGGAGATATGGATGTTTGATGAAAATGAAAAATTTTCCAATTTTTCTCAATTTCTAATTATCCGATCAGGTCGGTTAATAGCTTGTTTTGTCCGCATTTTAATACTCTACAATTTGTTCATTGGAACTATAAATATTCCCTTAATAGTTATTGTGTTATAAGCAAAAACTGAAAAAAATGCGTTTTTCAAATAATCCAGGCACTGTCCCGGACATGACTGTATGGTCGGTTTCCAGGTGCTAATTATGTCCCAAAACGACCCTTTTTTTCGTAGGTTGCTTGGCCTATAACCTGAGTCTTATGTTGTATTGTTGAATTGACTTTTGAAGTCCCAGTAAAAGTTTGTATTAATTCGAAATCGATATACAAAATTAGTCTCAAATTTAACGGGACACTTTTACATCAATATATGTTTATAGAAATACTTCAAATAATGTATTAAGATACTTTTATGATATGAAACAACTTATAATATAGTTGTATTGATTTATAATTATATAGTCTAATAATAATAACTTATCTATTTTAATTTACAAGATCAAATATTTATAAAGTAATAATTCAAACTATCTAAAAATAATATTAAGAATCTTGGGCCTTTTAATGTGCTGAAATACTTAAAACTTTAAGATTGTAATGCTCCAATAATCATTTTATTTAATTTATTATATTATGTTGATAAGATAGATTTCTAGATTCTCAGTATTGAAATCGTTGTTTGTATTTACGTATGTATATATTTGATTTGATGAGAAAACAAGAGAGCGGTGAGATTGATCCTTACCCTTTGTCTATACCTATCGGTGGCTCGATAGCTTCGGGTAGCACTTGTTCGCACTCTTTCTTCAAACTTGAATCTCTGATGCTATCGGTGCAAAGAGCAGAATGTCTTTTGGCCAGCTCTGATAAATTAACATTTCTGGCT
This sequence comes from Eupelmus kiefferi, assembly GCA_030522745.1. NCBI lineage: Eukaryota > Metazoa > Arthropoda > Insecta > Hymenoptera > Eupelmidae > Eupelmus > Eupelmus kiefferi. Next base: position 1,568 of record JAPYZB010003029.1, on the reverse strand, counting down.
ATAGGTCGATTTACCAATTTAGACTTATTTCATTAAGTTGGTAAATTGATGAAGTAGTTGGAAATGTTAAGAAGTATTTAATTAAATAGTTGTTTTCCTTTTTATTATTATTACTTTCTCAATAAACAAATTAGATTTAAATAGAATAGAAAATTATCAATTTTATTTAACAAACCTACCTGCTCTACCCCTGGGTCCAGCGACCCGGAATTCAACTTTGGATCGAGAAATTAAAAGATATGTATCAGTATATAAATTGTAAGTTTATATAGTTTCTAACAATACTAGAGATCAAACTACACTACTAGAAACGTTTTTTTAATCTTTCGGTGCTGGATAATACCAAAAAAGTGCCATAAAAATTCATGATTCAAAGACCAGGATCTCCCTCGTCAATATAATTCCGCAGCTACACTAATATAATTTAATCAAAGAGTCGTAGATTCTCGCAAAATCTTCCTAGTACTAATTTCTCACACTTAAGAGCTTCGTTGTAAAAACGCACTTAAAATTTTATAGATAATCATCGTGGGACAGTAAAAACTACACATTCTCTCATGCAACTAACTCCTAGCTCTCGTCGGTCATCCACGTCTGCGACATCGCTGACCAAGGTTTCCCGCTCTTTGTAAAACTCAGCATGGCTATTATTCCCTTGGCTGTAAGTCGTGGCTACCTCTCTCAAATTACCAGGTCGCTTTCCTCAAAAGCTCCGCGCCCGCGCTCTCATAGCTACCGCTGCCGTCGCGCACGCTTGCAGCATCAACTAGGCCTCTGCTTTCTTGGCGTTCCTTGTTCCTTCTTTTTACACAAGAAGCAACTACAGCTTTCTAATCTTATGCTTTCCTCCACAGGTGATGCTGGTGGAGTTCTCAAGAAGCAGGTGAACGGGGGTGAAAAAAAAAAGATTTTTATCTTTAGCAGTAAAAAGGAAAGATTTTAAAGTCTTATAGGAAAGAGGTTTAAAACTCAACAGAGAAAATATTATCGAATAGGCCGGCTACAATACACATAATATTCACAACAAAAATACGAATAATTCTATATTCTCCTATTGCTAATTAGCAGAAAATTTAGTGTTTTCATATTAATTCTTAAATTAGTCTCTTTTTTATCTTTATACTACTGTTAACAAAATTTTCACGAGTAATAAAAAATAAATAAATAAATATAATGAAACTTTCAAAGAAGTTTCGAATAGAGCAAAAATTTTTAATATATAACGCAAAAATTTCAAATAGAAAATTAAAACTTCCTAATGAATATCCCAATATTAGAATAAAAATTAAGATTCTGTTAATCGATTGTATTTCATTGCTCTTATAATCAATATTGAAGGATATAGAATGACCGTGATTGCTTATATTCCGGTAATTTAAGAAACTATGACCATAAATCGAAAAGTTATTTAATGCCTCTGTCAATATCAAATCTGGTATACCAGATTCAAGCAAATGAAGTAAAATCATACTAAAACGATCTACAAAAGGTGAAATTTTTGAAAATGTCATTACACCAAATCCAGATATTAAAGGTTCTTTTACAAATGTCAAACTCCACTTATGTAT
>JAPYZB010003028.1:0-10953 GCA_030522745.1 Eupelmus kiefferi | reverse complement strand
CTAAGCGGGTTATGTTGGAGTAATAATGTGGTTAAGTTTATTAATAATAATGCTTGTTAACACTATTAATTATATGTTCGTCTGTTACGTGAAGTAAACGATAAATTAAAGCCCGATTCGATGTTCTATGAAAACAAATTAATAATACAGTTTATCATAATTTAATGATAACGTTATATAAGAGATCGTTAAACCATAAGCTCAAATTTTGAAACTAATTGAAAAACTTTCAAATAGAAAATAATAATTCAGTTACACAACATAACTAATTAACAATTACTACGCTCAGCGAGTAAACAGCATAGGTTAATTATTCACGACGGCAATATTTTTTCATTCACTTACGCCTGCAAACAAGCTAAATTGCTCAGTTACTACCCAAAATTATTCAAGCGCGCCAACACCCTTCGCTAAACAACCCGAAAAATTTCCGTACATTCAAATTAAACAACTAAATTCGCAAAAACGCAAGCGCAGACGCAACGTCGAACAATCAGCCAAATTTTTCTACTCAAATTAAATAAGCAAAATCGCTGCAACTCTTTCTCTTCCACGTTGGTCGAAAAAAAAGGAAAAAAATACGCAGGACTTTCGTGCGCATGATAAAAGTTTGCAGGCGCGAGCGTGAAAAAAGGAAAATTTCGTTTCCCCAGCTTCCTATAACATAATGTTTGCATGTATATGAGGCTGGCGTCGAGCGCGCCGGCGAATAAAGCAAACACACGCTGGAATAACCCCGGCGCGCAGTCTTAATTACCACCGCGCTAATAAAAATTTCACCGACTTTCCTCCTCCATTTTTCTCGCTCTCCCTCATTAAAAAGGAGAAAAAGCCGACCGAGAAAAAGGTATATAACGCTCGAAAACAAAAGGGAGAAGTGAAGATATGTGCGGCCGGCGTTTTCCGAAGTTATGGTTCAAGGGAAAATGAACGCTGGTTTTGCTTATTTTTAGTTTTACGTATCTGATGTGTTCTTGCTCTGTATATTGAATTTTTGGAAAGCTAAATGATGAAGGTTTGGTATGCGGAAGGTTCCGTGTTTTTTTAAAAAATACATTTTTGGAATGCACTGGGTTTCTTGGTTTCCATATGTGATATGCTTTATGAGTTTTTATAATCTTTTGAATAGGGGTTTGACTTAGCGAAAAAATTCTTTTCGGCATGCTAGGCTTTATCTCATTTCTCGTAAAGTTGCAAAACTGTTGGAAAAATCAATTTTTCTTTGTTTATTATTTCTAGAATTGCTTTTTGATTAAAATTTTTTGAGAATGGAAAATTGTGTTTAATAATAAATGAATAAGTTTCTCTAAAAATTGATGTTTTTCACGATTTTCTCTAAGAATGAATTTTTTTAATTATTGAATTAGGGCGTTTATGGCCTTAAAACGAATAAAAACCGGAAATAAGACTGTCACCTCCTTGTAGAAGTGCAAGAAAACTATTAAAATTTCAGCAAAATCTGTTGTGGAATTTCCAAAAGAAATTATTTACACAATTTAAAAAAAAAAAAAATTATTAAAAATATTTAATTACAGAGTTTATGACCTCAAACATTTAAGAAAAGTTAAAAATAAAACTGTTAATTTCTTTCCATAAGACCAGTAATTCATTAAATTTTTAGCAAAATTTATCAAGGAATTCTGAAAAAAATTTAATAACATTATTTTTTGTTATATCGAAAATATATGAAACTCCCCTAGAGGTCGTGCCTAATGACTGTAGATCATTATTAATTGCGTTGTAATGATAAATAATTTTAGAGGTTAATTCGAATGGAAAGATTAATTTGATTTCTTGTCTTTTATACTTGATTAACGAGCTGTTATTATTTGATGATTGCCTTGGCTATTAAATAAAAATGTGATTTTAATACCGCAGTGAAAAGATTATCCACAAAATTGCTACTAATATTTGATATTTTGTCATTTAGCTTTACTCTTTTTTATCTTTATTTTCTCAATTTTAGCATTGATAAATTATTCCTATAAATAATGTTTGTAGCTTCGTAAAAGGTATTGCTTAAAATAAAAAGAAAAACTATTATAAAATCTCTAATAATTTTCCTTTAAAAAAGATAATTTTCAACCCAAATAAAATTTATGTAACACAATTGCTGGGCTGACAACACGTGAATTTTTCCACTCGTCATGCCAACAGAGACTACACTCTGCATTTTTATCTTTTAGAATAGTTACATAATAGTTTCAATCATTTTCCACTCGGGAAATCTTTTTTTTTTCAAACTAAATTTCAACTAAGCATACACCCTTTTCACTTTTGCAAATAAACACAATTATGCTACACGTAACGATCTCTGCCATTGTATCGCCCAACCATTTATATAACTTTCCCTCTACCCACAATCATCCAACTTCGTTATTCTCATTTTTCAATACAACGTTCCACGTTCTCTTCAAAATTCACATGCAAAGTCCGAAAAACTCGTGAAATTTCCACCTCTCTGCCGTAACTCTCCTCCTATCCACTCTCTCCTCCTATCCACTCTCCCCTCCTCCACAAGGTTAACCCAGCAAATCTAAAAAAAGAGCGGCCCACTTTATTAATTCCTCACGGCCAGCTAGGTAAACACGCGCCGCCCTTTATACTATCCACGGAAGAACGAAAAAAAAAACGCCTCGCAAAAAGGGAGAGTTCTCACACAAAAGCTGGCTCGAAAAAAAAAAGAGAATACCACCTAGCCGGAGACAAAAGAGGAGCGCGCCCTCGCTTCCGGCCTCGATCTCAGCTAGAAGAAAAGACGCTCGAAACTACAAAGAGAGGGGAAAAAGGGAGAGAGAGAAAGCTAGAGCAACTCGATGCTCTGCCGGTGAAAATGCAAATTAGCCCGGAGGCCTAGAAGCGCCGACCGCAGGCGGCGATTTAATCGTCTCGGCGATTCTCGCGTCGCCGCCCGGCCGAGTTAATCGAGTTGCATTAACGAAAGGGCAGCGTTAAATCGAATTAACGGCCAGGCGCGCCGCGTTTTCCGCCGGCGAGTGCGTGCGCATTTGGTACGCGCTGTTTAAGCTTTAGCCGGCGCGTGGACCTGTGGGAGCGGGAGTGAGGCGACGCGGGAATTGAAGAGTTGAAGGGTTGTTTGATGAGGACTAGTGTGGAAGGGCGCTGGTTTCTTTTGGGGTTCGAGTGCGGCGGTTCTAGGGAGGATAGATAGAACACGAAGTGTTTTTTTAGATCTTGGAAATATTGGTTTGTTACGAAAGTCCTTTTCTTCTATTGAGGCGAGAAATTTGTGATTTTTTAATATTAAACTTAAAAGTATGATATTTATTGCGTATATTATACAATTATTTATTAATATTATTGAGTGTCTATTACTTACAAAGAAGAACAGAGTAAATCAAACCTTTGTAAAGTATCCTCACCTGTAACAAAAAAATAGAACAACTTTAGTTTGAATAAAAAAAGCTCGAAACATTTTTTATCTTTAATAATTCCACTGGAGTTTCATCTCCGCGATAGAGCACATTTAGACGCGAGTATAACTAATTTATCGAAACTCCATTAACCGGAGCGCACGTCCAAAAATATAATCTATCCGAGTTCTTTTTCACTTTTACGCTCGCGCTCTCCGCAGGCAGCTTTAAAAGGAGGGGGGAAGGGGTGTTGAAAAGCAGCTCTCGCGCCGGCATTCATAAAAGGCATGACTGAACCCATTTCACATTTGACCGAGAATCACTTGAGCGATTATAAAGAGGGTAAAGGGTCTAGTGAAAAGGGCTTTTTTTGATGTCACTGAGCACACCTGCGCGCCACCGCTCTGCGGCTTGCGCGATTTCAAATGATGAATGCAGAATGACATCCGGATAAATCGCGACTTTACGCGCGCGCGCGCGATCTTCTTTTTTAAAGGTCGATTTAAACACCTGCCTTTCCGGGAATATCATTTGCAGCGGGAGTTGCCTTTTTTTATGTTACATTTTTACGCTCTATGCGAAGATTATACTGATGAACTGCAGGATAAGCGAATGGGCTTTGATACTCTGGCCTGAATGCCGAGTGCACGAGCGGCCTATTCAAATTTTCAAAATTGTTTCTTTTTGCATTATTGCGAATGCATCTCTATGACGTTTTGAACAAGCAGTTCTTTAGAATTGCTGCTTTACTTGTTACTGGTAGTAAAGGTTACAAATACGTTTCTGTTCAATAAAGATTTAATAACGATTTAACATACCAAAGTTTGAACTTTATAATGAATATATACTTAAATGCATTTTGTAAAATATTATCAGTATATATAGCATTAATTAAACGTTTGAATCGATTGTTCGTGGATGATTTTTTTTAGTAAATAAAAAATCAAGATGTGGATTCATATAGAAAGCTTCATAACAACTTCATACATATAATTTTAAAATCTACAAACAGAAATGAATGAAATTTTTGATGCAAAATATTTTAAATTGTTAACTACAAAAACAAATGCTATATCTTTGATATACTAATTACTCATAAAAAAATCTTTTCCACAGCAATCAAGCTATTCGCAGAAACAACAACCGTAAATAACGATATTTACAAGGCAAAAGTATGCAGTCCTTCATCCGAGCGTTTGCTCAAGAATAATTTAACAACTTACGTGGAATTAATCCGTCTCGATTGTAAATACGCCTCGATTGTAAATACGTAAAAATTGTATAGAAATTATTCGCAAGAACGATCACAAACTTTTGTTTACAATGTTGATAGACTGAATTTAAATTATATTGAAATTTTTGTAAAATCAGGTTAACTTGTAGCTAGTTGTTTATTCGTTATTAAAAAGTAGATCTACTAATTGATATTTATGTTTACAAATGAATAAACAACTGCACTCTAAATCAAACTGATGTTTTATAAATTTTTCGACATAACTATGTATTTTATTTCATGTAAAATTCTCGGCTAACCAATTCGGTAATAGTAAATCGTTGACCAACCAGGCAGCTAATTTAGTTTGTAGCTAACAAGAGTGACCCAGTATAACATTCAGCGAACCGTGTAAATTTTCAAAAAAAATGTCGAGTAACTTGCACAATAATTACACAGTCGAAAATCCGTTCAAATTCAAACACTTATCATAAGTTTATATTTAAAACTTTCTACTGAATATATAAAGAAAACAGACAATTTTTTTTGGTCTTTTTGGTCCGTAACGAAGATCTCAAATTCAATTTATAAGGATAATAAAAGAATTGGTAGATTATATAATCCTTTTTTGAATACAATACACCAATTATATAAATCCTATCAGATAATTTCCATGTGGGAATGCTAAATCTCCATGAGAGTACCAAACGTGTGAGTTAACGCGAGCGGCAGCTCGCAACTTAACTTTTGAATATTTCATCACACGATACCCGCAAGTTGGCGCAAAACTTGCGTTCTCTCTCTCTCTCTCTCTCTCTCTCTCTCTCTCTCTCTCTCTCTCTCATCTTTTTTCCACGACTGCCCTTCTGCTTTGTTATCGCATCGCGCGCGTTTGATACAAGTTTAATTACGAGGCAAGCTGCCTGCGGGAGCAACTTTTTCCATTTTCTTTGCGCGGGATACAAGCTGCCGTACAGCCGCTGGGAAAAGGTAGCCTTCGAGTCGAATTTGAATGGTCCGCGAAAAGTTGTGCCCGAGAGAGGCGAAACGCGACTTTCATGCGGCCGTTAACGCGCGGCAAAGAGTCGAGGCTGGGAAGCCGAAGTTTTCAGCGCAGGGCCACCAGCCGGTGAGTTTGCGGATCGCCGAGTCGAAGGAAGAGGATGATTTTTTTTCCTTCTTCTTTTTTTTATTAGGGTAAAGAGCGGGTTGTTTGCTAATTTTTTTCTCGATTTTTTGCGGCAGGAGTTGTGAAGTCGAGATAAAGTGCGGCAGAGTGGTTTGTGCTTAGCTTTTTGTTAAGATCTCATTGTTTTATAGAGTCGACTGTTTTTATGAAGTATGAATTTTGTAAATATATGTTTTATTTTATAACACTAATCAACTGTAAATAATCTTAGGTAATTTTAAATTAAGTTGCAAATAAAAATAAAGCTTGAAAACTAAAAACAGTTTTCCTATAAATCCAGTCTCATCTGAACAGATATGGATGCTATTGAAAAGAAGTAGTTGTGGCCGAATATAGTCAGCCAGAAAGTCTATGTTATAGCATTTCAAAAATTTGTAATAACAAATGCATTTTAAGCAAGATCATATGTTGAAAGGACGTCACACCAATAACATTGAAAATAAGTTTAAGTCAAAAGCCTCCAAGTTCCTAGTATAGAAGATATTTTTTGTACAAAAAGTAAAATCACTAGATTTTCAAGCAATTTCACTTTAGTTAGATTGTTTAATGATATCGGCGTAGGGTTCTTCGAATAAAAAATTTAAATGTTTTAAAATATTTTATCATAGATTCAAAATTAATTTGTATACAAATATGTCACAACGCAGCTGAACAATGGACTTTCTACGCATTAATTTAATAAACTATTAATTAAAGCAATGCGCTTAACGTCCCATCTTTAAACGGAATAATAACCAGTTGAAATTTCAACGATAGCCTCGTTCACTTTAAACTCTCCCGCAGAATTCCTCGACAAAGAGCGAGTTAGATCTCGTAAATATAGTCCACGATCTCATAAACGAACTCGTCAGGGCTAACTTTGTTACGTATCAAGTCTGCATTCGTTGCCACCCCGCGAGCTCAACGCACTCGACTGCAGTTCCGTTGTTACGAGTCCGTAGCTCTCGGGGCCCCCCCGTTGCGTAACGCTCTGAATTTATCAACAGCAAAATAACTTTCGAGCTCGAGCGCCCTGATGTAACGTTAATGTTATGTAAGTTGAGGCGAAAAAGAGATAATGAAGGTAAGAGGATAGTGAAGTTGAGGCGCGCTCTTGGGTTTTAGCCGGCAAACCCGGTACAGTCAATTAAACTTTGCTTTTCACTTATGCGCGGAACAATTAGAGAAACTTGTAAAATACATGGGAAACTGGGGATTAAGAGATTTTTTTCTATCTTACAGAAGAAAATTTTCCGTATTACTTTTATGCGGAAAGAAAGAGATAAACAGAAAAATAGGAAAATTTAGGAAAAGAACTGAAATATGTGCAAGCTTATCGTTACAGTGTACATTTCAAAATCAGCTTGAGATAGTAAGACATTATTTAAAAGAAAAATCGTATAAAATAAGGTATTTAGTAACGCTTAAAATACAAATATTATTTGTTTGAATTTTGCAACTAAAGTATTTGAATTTTTTTATTAATGAGTCAATGATTTGTACAATTAGTTGACAATAACTGTTACTTTACTATATTATAAAATCTCTATTTCGGCAATATTTTCTGAAAATCTTATATTATTGTAAAGCTCATAAAGCTAACGGGTTTTACGACGTAGTAAAATTTGAAATTTAGATACGCAACATATATTTCGTAGAAATTTCAAACAGCGACAAGCGTACAAACCGTGTTTTGGATTTTCGATTGAAATTCAACTAAATACTATTAAATTTCTGATTTAGATTAATTATACAGTTTTAGTTATCAAAAATTGTTCAAAAATAGGTAATATTTAGATAAGAGCATCATAGTAAATTACGATACACGCTTTCAATGTAGGGGATTTGATTATTGAGCGCAGTTTCTCTCTCGATGGGAGCGACAACGTTACTATGTGATAAGAAAACAAATTTGCTCGAATTTGTTTGCACAATACACACATTTGGCTATTGAGGCAGTAATGTGAGGATTAGCTACGAGCGTATGTGACGTACATTATTTTTTCAAATCAATACGCGGAATTTGGGTTTTGCTGCTTAATTCGTGTACTTTATGCACTTTGATGAGCACTGGCTAAAGTTATTTACTTTACGTAGTCCGCACGACGAATTCCGTGAATGAGGCACTTTGCATACTGCGACTGTCAACAAGAAAATACCTTTTCAGCCTGAGTTGAGAAAAATGTTTTACTTCAAAATTCTATCTCTAATTTATTTTAAAATATTTTTAAATAATTTGCAAAATGTTATATATGACAATTAAGAAACAATATCTCAAAATAAAGAGTCAACATCAAGAAATCCTCGTCAATTCAGGAAAAATAAAGTTAAAAAGTGAATAAATAATATGAAAATTTTTAAAACAACAGCTAATTTTGGAGATAAACGTGGATATTCGATAAATTACGCAAAAATACCGCAAACTATCACAAAAACATCGTTAAACCAGGGAAAATTACGTTAAAATGTTGAAAAATAATGTTAAACAGTGAAAAAATAAAGTGAAACCCTCTGAAATAATGGCTAGTTTCTGAAATAAAAAAATTCTTATATATGGCAGCGGAGGCAGTGGCAAAATAATTTTTAATACATACAATAGATAGTCGACTGGTTTTCGATGTTAAGTAGATAGAGTCCGAGTGACGTCAGCCAACTAAGTTACAAAATTGATACCAATATTATTTTAATTTCTCCTCAACAAAAAATATTAACTTTAAAAAGCAGCCCACTTCCGCCAGAATCATCATACTTTTCAGCTTACTTTCCATAATTAGGGCAGACTAATTAAGATACAAGGGCTGAATAATAAGTACCCTAAAATCTCCGGCTCCTACATTACTTCCCTCAAGAACCCTCTAATGAGTAAAATTTTCAGCATTACAATATCGCGCCCACTCTCTCAAAGAAACATACATACACACCTTGCCTTCTTGCAAACTTTTTCTAAACTCCCTAACTTTTCAACTCAACAAGCCAACCTCGATTGTTCCGCACACGTTTCATATAGCTACTTAAAAAAAATCACGCCCTCCAGAGCACGCAAACGAATCACGGCGCTCTTCCATAAAAAAAGGCAAAAAAAACCCTCCTACCCACAAGACGTAGGGTCAAAGCGGTTAACGGGGCGCGCTGCAGCGTGTGCGGCACGGCTTTATCGGATCGCGTCCATCGAGCGTACAAAGGGCCGATAACTTCAGCTTCCACGCCTTCGCTTAGCTCGTTATGGTCAGCCCTTTCCTTTTCACTTCCTTTTTTCCGCGGTCGAGCGTACGCCGCTGTGGACTTATAAATTATTTCCTGCAGGCGGAAATTGAGTGGCCGAGGGAGAGCGGGCCGAGCGCTAATTCAGTATAGACCGTTCGTCGTCACGCGCGGGTAAAGTGTATCGAGAGCAGCGGGTCAGTCGGTTGCCGGTGCGATGGGAATACGGGTGGGAGTCTTGGAGAGAGGTTTTTTTTTAAACGTTTTTAACTCTACGTGGTGTGAAGGGGTAATTTTTAAAGTGTGCTGGGGAATGAAGTGGTTTCGATAAAAATTAAAGTGTACGGAATTCTTGAAAATTGTTGAGATTTTGTTTAAACTATTATGATATTGTTAAACAATATTATCATTGCCGATTGTTTTGTAGTCATATGGCGATTGTGCGTTTTAAGTCATGTTCTGAATGGTAGTATCTCTGTTAGTCTACGTCAACGTAGTTTAGAATTAAGCTAATTGTTATAAATTTTATACAAATTGTATGAGCTTGCGCGACAAGCATTTTCCTAAATTTGAATTTGACCTCATAATTCTGGAATGTGGCCGTGAATAAGCAGAAACCGTCTCTTGAAATAAACTCAGTCTAAATTGTATTTTATAATGCAATGCATTTTATTATATGGAGCTAAGTGAAACAATTCAAAATAATGTCTTTACTTTTCGGTACATAGTAATAAACTTTCATCTATTACATTATTCAATTATTCTATTACACTTTTTATAGAAAATGGAAATTTCTCATTTTTCGTGCGAATTGGTCGCTATTTGCTATTTCTTGATACGTAGTTTAAGTCAATAGAAAGTATAAATTACTCTCAAGGCTTACATAATTTTGCATCATTGTTATCCCAAATAATGTCATTCATTTTATTTATGTTTAACAACTTAAAAACGGACGTAACGCTTAATTAGCTAACTAAGCGAAGGTTCTCCATGCCAATTTGCTTAGGTATTCCCCATCTCTGTCACGTATTGTTTACATTGGATTTATTCATTATTTGCGATAAATTATTCGCTGTACTAAGCCTTTACTTACATTAACGTTCAGTAATTAGTAAGATCGATGATGCGAGTTATATATGCAACATAAACTATGAAAACTGCAAAAATTAACTCTCGGATCTTCACATCCGCAATATACCCACTGGTACATCAACTGAAAATCCATGAAATCTTCTTCCATCCATAACACTCCAATCTCACTCTAAAATCCCTGATTAGCTATCTACAGACATCCACCAAAATAAAAAAAAACACCAGTCATCGACACAAGCATAACCCTCTTAATCCCGGGCAATTCCGATTCGATTACCAGAATCGCGCGCGCTTGCAAAAAAAAGAAAGCTTAGAGAAGCCGAGAGACATCTTTCTTGTTTCAATCGGGCCGTGGAGTTTTCGTCGGCGCGCGCGGCGTCATTATTCTTCGGCTGCGCGAGAAAGGAGGTCGTGTCTTCTCGCCGACGTCTTCCACATCCTGCCTCCGACGGAATCAAATCAATCATTCGCTCGTTCCCCGAACGTCTCATATAACTATTTCTCCTTTTTTTTGTCCGTAGTCGATTGACTACTGCTCATAGATGAGACACGTCTCTGTTATCGACGAGTGCGAGTATTCTTGAATGGCTGTCATCCACTTGACTTGATGTTTTGGTACGAGGGATAATGTTTTTTTTTTAAGGGTGGGGGTGTGCTTGATTTAATAAGGTTTATGTGTCATGCGTGTGTAAGAAAAGGGAGATGCGGTGATTTGTAATCGTTTGTTGGATTTATTAAAGATGATTAATCACTTTTTCGTGATGTATTGCGCAATCTTCTGCAGAAAAGCGTTGTCTCGGATAATAATGACGGTCATCATGCTAATAAAATACAGCAGCTAGTGATATTTATACTATTTATAGAAAGTAAATAAATTTGTTACTTTCGTTATACAGTTGCGTAAG
>JAPYZB010003027.1:0-10953 GCA_030522745.1 Eupelmus kiefferi | reverse complement strand
GATAATTTATTGGTTGATTCAAAAACATTTGAACAATTTTAAACATTTTGAAACTCTCATTAATTATCATTAATCGATTTATTACATAAATAAATTTTAAAATAATAATAATGCCTAAAAGGAATTGTAAATATATTATAAATGGTAAATTTACGAAAGTAATGCGTATAACGGGAACAACAGCAACTAATCTGTAACATTCTTGTTGAGTATGTACAATGAATTTTCCATTTATTATGACAGAAGGCATTGAACGAATCGCCATATTTATTGTCCCATTGACCAAATTATTATTAATAGTTTGTATAGTCTTTCTATAGTGATCTTCTGAAAGTAGCATTTCTACAGCATATACTACATCAAAATTGATAGCTTTAAATATAAATTCTATAACAAGAGTATCTTTTTTGATAAATTTAATTGATTTGTTTTCATACTCTTCTTTAATTAGAGCAGCATTGAAATAAGGTAATTTTATAGGGTATTTATTTACGTTTTGAAGTTTATCTGGAAAAAGTTGAACATTATCGTCAAAGCTTTTTTGATATATTTCGTTATAAAATGGACTGAAAAAATACAAGGTGAACCTAGGATTTTCAACATTTTTTATGAAATTCACAGATAAGATAGAAAAATCCAAAAATTTGTTTGTCCATGCATATTTAAGTATTGGTTCAATAACGATATCTGAAGTAAAAGTATAATTAACTAAAATTATTAAACATTTTGGTCTTACAACATTAACAGGCAAGTATACAAGATATTCTATTAACATTTTAATTTCATTAAAATTAGTATTATTAAAAAATATGCCTAAAATTGTGTGCCTATAATTTTCAAAGACTGGCAATTTTAAATAGTAATTATTTTTCTTTTCTTTTAGTAATTTTAAATCGATTATCATTATTGGAGGATTTTGAATAAATTTTCCAATTATTTCTTGGAAGTTTCTTTTAAATATATCCGAAACGAAAACAGATATTTGATAAGGATTTATATCTTGTTGAATTTTTCCAGAAAGTAATGTTGACCAATCGCAATGCATACTTTGTACTGCATATATAACAGCAATATTAAATAATGAAAAAATACAATATATATTCATTTTTAACTACTAATAAATTGTGTTTATTAATTTTTTCATTTATTCTTTTAAATAAATGTATAACAATTTTGTAAACGTTTCTTACTAAGACTTCTATAGCACTTGCCTTAAATCTTATGAAACAGCGTTGTTTACTGATTTAATGTTTAATTTTAAAAAATACCCTCTTTTATTTGAGCTTATTTAAGACACTAAATCCGATTGTAAGTGTAACCTTATGTTTATTTACTATTTTAAAGCTTTTTCTTTTAACATTAGATGTAATGTTGCAATTTAGTTTACACTGCAAAAAGGTTTTCATAATTATTATACATACAATGCAATTTCCGTCTTTTAAATTTGGTCTATGAACTAACATATTTTACTTTTTATTGCAATCAATGTTTCTATCTGTATACACATTTGAAGATAATAGCATAATTTTTTTTAACAATTTTGACATAATTTAAGATGAATTTATGCTTTTAATTATTATAAATTTATTTTTGTCATTATATACATTGGACTTTTGCAATTTCCCTTGCAGCTCAAAAATATCATGTTGAACGTAATAGAAAAAAATCTAAATTTTGTTTACCCTAGCAAATTTCAATACTAGTTTGATGGAAATATTTGGAATAAGAGTACGGTTTCATAAAATTATATCGTTCTTAAAAATCGCCAAATTTAATGTTTATGATGCAAAGTTTTCAAATCAATTATCGTAATTGGAGGTTTAAGTTTCTTTTTAATATATTAAATACAAAAATAGAAATCTGATAAGCCATTAATATTTGGCCCGAATTTCCGTCAAAACGATGATGATCAATGAGAATTGATATTTCCTGTAAAATCGGTATAATAGCTATATAAAGAAGTATAACAATATATCAATGATTTTTAATTTTAATTTAAAAGTAAAAGAAGCTATTGTTAGTTTTTTGCTGTATATGTTTACAAAATAGTTTACTTAAAGTTTATTAAGATTAATGATTAAACTGATTCAGCTTTAGAGACATATTTCTTTTCATTTAATTTTTAATAAATTGATTTGTTTTGTAACCTTTGAAATTATTTAGATATCTTACATCTTTTCGACATTATAAGATTAGAGATAATGTTTTAGTGTATTGCAATGAGCTAAAGATGTGTATATATTTATTAATAAAATGGTTTACATAAATTATAAAAGTTCATTAGTCAACATACAAACTATTTTCAATGGTAACGTAAATATACAAAGTGAATAGTACTTCTTTTATCATATTTATGTATAACATAATAAATCAATAAATTCACATTGGAAAACGAAAATTTTTTATAATAATCCAAAAGAAAGGTAGAAAAAGCATAAGCCACGTTGGCGAATACCATAAGCTCTTCTACTGCGCACTTAGCTTATTTTCAAGCGCATAGAGAAAGAGAGAGGAGAGGGAAGGAGGAGATGTGAGCATGGTGTGGTTGCCCCCTGAACCGGATCGCGGCATTAACCTCCACTGCAGCATACTACACATCGTCCTCCTCCTCCTCCTCCATCTCCTTCTTCTCTTCCTCCTCCTGTTCTGGCTCTCCTCGTCCGCGACTGACCCGGCTTTCTCGATTCTCTCATTTCTCTCGTTGTTCGCTTCCTCTCTCGCTCACCTCGGTCCATCAGCAACACCATCGCGCCTACTCCTCCTCCCTCCAATGCTTTTCGTCTGTATACGTATACGTTGCTGCCCTTCGCGGCAGCATCATCCCGCCACTCTTTTTCTTCCTCGAGCCAACTCTCTCTCTTTTCTCTCATTGCCTCGGCTCTCTATCTTGTTCTCTCTTTTCTTTATGATTCGCGCGCGCGCAGCCCCCCCCCCCCCTCTCTATTCCACCAAGCTTGTATATAGAGTTTTCTTCGTCGTCTTGTTGCTTCGCTCTTATGCTGTACTCACGTTCTCTTCTATATCTACAATTCTATCGCCACTTTTTCTCCCGGCTGCAGAGGGATTTCTTAAATTGAGATCAGCCATCAGTGCGCGAGCGGGCGCTGGGAAAAAAATTTTCTTATTATCTGATGCGAGAGAGGAGCAAGCGTGAGCTTTCGAGTTTCTCCCATCGAGCTGTAGCGTTGCCTTCGTTATCTGCTTTTTTGGGCTCGCCGCACGCGTTAAGGGAACGAGAATGTGGCTCGATTAAAAGGATATTTACAACGTAAATTTTGTGAAAATCAGTAGATAGTATTTGATAATGCTGAGATGCTACTAATTGAAGTGAATAATTATTGTATTGTTGAGAGTAATGATTCATATTTTTATAATGGCTTGATAATGACAACGTTATACAGAACATTGAAACTACGTAGATATATCAGCAGAAACTTGTATATAACTAGGTTAATATCTTACCAAATAGATTATCTTGAAAGGTTTAATTAATTTTTATTCCATTACTTATTAAACTCAATCAGAAAATATCAATATATTTTTTACTTAATCTCGCTAAATTTATTAGTTTCGAGTTTGTAGAGCAAACCCCTTCTAATGTACTGAATTTTATAAATTCATACAATATCTAGTAATATAAACAGTTTAATCATTATTATGTTCAGTTATGAATTATTAAGTAGTTAATTATTTTCTCACTTATTTTATCGTAAATCACAGTCACAGAATAGTTAGTTGGATGTAGTGAGATTTACTTTATAACGAATGAATATTTAGCAATAAAATACACATTGTTTTTTTATAATGGAATTTTATCAAAATTGCAGAAAATAAAAATGTCTATCTAATATTGCCTAGCTTAGCAGTACTTCTGATTATAGTTTCGAATCTCACGGCTATCAAAAATAAAAGACTACTTTAGCTCCCCGAGCAGATAATTTTCTAGCGCGTGAAAACACTCGTATTTGTTTAAGTATTCTTGATTTCAGAACTTCACTTTTTCATAAAAATGGCTGCGGTGGCGGTAAGATTTCCCACACAGCCAATTGATCTCTGAGTATATACAAATATTTGATTTAGTCAATTCTCACGCGTTTATTCTACAAAAGAGTCATTCAAATTTTGACGCCTTTAACGCGTCCCTCCAGCCACGTGCCTTGACTGAAGCACATTCGCCTATTTTGATTGCGCTGTGCCAGTCAGCACGCGCGCAATTGGGCTTTTCCTGAAATACGAGAACTCTGAAATACGATTCGACCATAAAGGTAAGGGGCTAATAGCTCTTTCTCCCTATCTCTCTTTCCTTTTCAGCCCGGAAACAGTCTTCTTTGTATTGAAAAAAATAGATGGAATAGGGTGTTTGATTCGTTGTTTTCGTTGTTAAGTGAACGATGGCTCATGTGAGATTGAGTAATAGGGTGATCGGTTATTCATAGTGTATTTTTGTTCTTTGGGTAGAAATACCAGTCAAAATTATATCAATATCAGAGAATCCTTTGTTGTAGCGCAATGAGGATCAAAAAATTACTTTTCAATATGTTCTTAAAAATTAAATTCTTCAATCAATCACAAACAATTTATGATTCATTTATACAACTTCCGATTAATTTTTCAGATTATCACGTGACTCCGTTCATCATCCAGACCAGTGTTATCTAAGAGGCATATATTTATGCATTCTGCATAGAGATCAATTAATAGTTTAAAATGCGAATACAAAAATTTGTCCATTTAAGTACTTATAAGACTTATAAAAACTTTTTTAAAAGAGTAACATATTCCGTATAAAGCGAAACCTTTTTCGCTTTAAATTAATCATTTACGAGTATCGATATGGAGCATCAAGAGAATTAGGTTGAAGCACTCGCGTTGGATCTTCGATACACCTGCTCGTCATACAACTAATATACAACTAATCGAATCGATCAAAAAGCAGCTCACTTGGCACTTAAGTTCCTTAGTTAGATTCAGCTTTGTGACTACATACCACAAGGGCAAAAAGCTGTTGATGTCTTGATGGCGGTAACAATATAATTACTCTCGTTTCTTATTTCGACGATTCACCGTCAATTGGTGGCTGCATCACGATGCGCACACGGCCGCTTTAATTCGCTTGATGCAAGAAAATACAGAGGAAGAAGCCTTTCGAGCTTCGTAAGTAAGACCACCGGCGTCTGGTATTTTAACTAGAATAATAGGGTACTAGATGCTTTATCATTTTTTCCAAGGTTTGGATTAATGGCGTTAGATCGTCGATTTTTACGTCACTTAAGTTTATAGTATTTTTTAGGACCTAAGATAATCTAAAGCAAATTCTAGTATATTTATATGTATGAAATAATATGTTGATATTCAATTAAGTTGTCTTCAATTATAATTTCAAATGGTACTATACAATTTTATTTTTTTAGTTACATTTATGGCAAATCATATCAGTAATTAAACTAACTGGCTTCGGTTTTTGTAAAGGAAAAGAGTGTTTACTTGTAGATTACTAAAATCATTAAAATACTAACCAATAAATTTAAAATTTTTATAGAAGCATTGAGTAAAATAAATTACGATAGATATTAAACTTAGGAAAAAATCTGCTAATGATTTTAAAACTAGCAACATAACTGTATTATTTTCTTTAGAAAGCAAGAACATTTTTAAAGTACTATAAAATATTACGACATTACGGTTTCTACTAAACGAAGTTTTCTCCATATAGCAATAAATTAATGTATAATTACAATCTTTCCCTGTGCATTTCCTCTCTATGTATAAGAACAAAATTCGAGTAATCAAAGCGCACTATTAGCCGTAAAACGAAAGTAATGAAACGAGAAAGGATTAAGTTTTCAAAACTTACATCATTTTCAGCAGCATCTACTTTCTACACTTGATACTACAATCAGAGAGCATTTGTCTCTAAGGAAATCAAATTTCCTAGCTGTCTCATTAAAATAAATGGGTGTGTTCCAATTTCAGAGCATAAAAAAATCTTTTTTCTCTTAGTTTCTTTTGTAAGTTGACTTTGTAAGCTGTTTCACCAGTTTACTTGAAATCGAAACATTAAATTGCAAGAATATTGTGAATAATTTTACTATTATCAATATCCAAATGATAGCACCAGATGTAGTTACAAAGATTATTGATTTTATGTTTCAATTAAGTTAGTCATAATTTTCAATCAAAAGTTCTAGTTTTCTTGCAATTCGTTTATTTTGTTACGGGCGTGCGTGAGTTCTCGGCACCCACGAGAAGGATTTTTTTGCGCGATCCAAGGGACTCCAGCTAGTGTATGATATACATACCCTCACATGTGTTTGTAGGTCATCTTACGCTACAAGAAGAACCTATGTACTATATACGTCGGGTCAGAGCAAGCAAACTCGAGCAAAAAGCGTCTGGCACTCTCTCTTTGAGGGGTTCGTCGCTATTTTGTGCGAATTCTCAAACATGTACGTGGGTGCTTAGATCGTGCGGGTGCTTTGACCGGGCTTCTATACAGCTGAACTTCCAAGGTGAATATGCGACTTAAGGGCCGTAGAACGATTTGAGGAGTTGTCTGTATATATAGCGTCTCGTCATGAAATGAGGTCGATCTCTCTTGCTTGCAGACAAGGTGATGGGTTTTGGAGCTTTTTGGGTAGGGTCTTGATTTGTTTGATGCTTTATTGGTGTGAAGTTGATATTTTGTCAGTAATTTAGTTTTTATAAGAAATCTGCTTGGTCAACATTCATAATTTTTTTGAGGTGTAAGTAACATTACTATTATAAATATAAGAATGTAAAATTACAAATATTTTAAAAACAATACAAACGGTACTTGGTTAAACATAAGTGTATTTAAAAGTAGAAGATTTACAAGCTACGTTGAATATTTAAAAATCAATATTTTTTACTAAAAGAGGAAGCCATGAAATATAATGGAAAACATCCGGCATATTTAGAGGCCATAAAGCTCTAGATAAGTTTCAAAAACCTTTAAACCAGATTAAATGACGTGGAAAGTCTATCTACATACATTAAGAAGAAAAATTCTTGTTTAGATAAAAGCAGTGAGCAGATGTAGATAAACTTAATTTCTTTCCGACTCAAATAAAAGTCTAAATTTTGTAAGAATTACAATCTTATTGTTATAATTGCATTTTAATTGCTTGGTATTCATTAAATCTGAATTTCAAATTATTAATTGACATTGTAAATTCAACTTTATTCAATTATCATATATAATTACCAAAGAAACTATTTATAATTCTATTATGCGTGCTTCCATGAGCGTAATATTCAAAAGATTTGCAAAACTACTCAATTATCCTTGTACGCGATTCGCATAACATTCGTTTAAACGTTTCAATCTGCATAAAGGGCAAAAAGAGGCAAACTACAAACTGAAGACGCAAATTCACGGAAGCGTTTTCCTCTAAAACCCACACTTCCCTGCACGCTTACTATACTCTCTTTCTCTCTCTCATTCGTATCCCACCTAAGAAGCCCCGTCCCATCCCGTATCCATGATAAAAATGAGCGTTTAGCGTTAAACTGCAATTCAGAGGGCCGAAAAAACGAGCGGGCATCCGTGAGTCGTTCTTATAAAAACAAACGGCTTCTCCGAAGAAGGCGGCTTCTCCCACAACAATGCTGCTCTAGCCCTTTTTTACTCTCTTCTCTCTCTCTCTGGCTCAATCTCTCTAGCTCTGTAGGTGGCTGCGCCCACGGCGCGTATAACGCGATGAAAAATCCCGATTACACGCTCGCCGGCAGCGTGGAATTAAGAGCAATCAAACGTTTCCCCGCGCCGCTAAAGGTAATTAAACGCGCGTACGCGAGGAGAGCGCGCGCACCACGGCAATCATGAGTATAGTGCTCCTCTTCGCGAATGGGTTAATTAGGGCCGGCGCGCACTCTTGCTGAAAATCTTGCATTTCCTTTGAGCGAACCTCGCTCTCTCCTCTCTCGCTCGCTTTCTGTATGTCTAATGGAGGCCTTTCAGGACGTTCCTTCTGCTCCTGCCTTTTTTGCGCTCAAGCAAAAGCACGCGATCGCGCTCCAGAGAGCCTTTTGCTTTTAATACTCGATTAACTTTTCCCATTCGCGTTAAAAAAGAAGCTTCGGGACATGCTGGCCACGATGATTGTTTCGTTCGAAGCCGCGGCCGAGTTTTAGACGCGATGTCAAAGTGGCCGGGTTGGAGTGAGCTTGATGGATTCTAGATCGACCCGGTGAAAGTAGAAGCTGTTGAAATAGTAATCTATTAAAGCGAAGCACCGAGTCATGATTAAATGGGGGGTCAAAGGCTACGGACGGTATACACGAAAGTTTTTCAAAGCCTTTACTAAGTATCCCGAGCAAATTCACAAAGATGTAATCGTAAATAATTCGCAAGCCTTTCCGCGATGCTGGCAAGCCGCTTTATATATCTCGGCAATTTATTTATCCTACAAATTTGCAAAAACGGCCAGTGCAAATTTTCGTCCATAAATATAAATCGCCAGATCGGCGGCTGTAGTTACCCCGCTACTAAAAACGCAGCCGCAATTTTTGCGCCTCCCCGCGGCACGTCCGCATCTAAATATGAAAACGCGATAAACGCGCCGGTGTATAAGTAAGTGAAATAAGTGACTAATGGCGCGGAGGGGGCCGCTCGTTAACTCGGAAACTTTTGCCAGCGCGCGCGAGCACGCGACACGCGGCCGCGAATTTACCGAGCGCGATAAACATGCTAGCGGCAATTTCGCGAACTTAGTTACAGCGCGAATGAAAAAGTTGCGCGGATATAAAAGGAAAAACGGCTATCGGACGATTACGCCTGCGCGCGTAATATGTATGCAAGCACCGCGCAAGCTCGCGTCCAGACGTGAATATATGAATTTCGAGAGGGGGTATAGAGCGAGGTTACCGAGCTGCGCGCATGATTTTCGTTTTCTCGCTAATTGTTTGAAAAAGGAACTTTCTTGTGTGCGCGGCGCATTAACGAGCTTTTCATCGCTCATTGATGCGCCGCGAGTGGATGCGCGTGCTAATTCAATAAGAGCTTTCGATGTGAATACGCTGCGGCTTTTATTGTTTTGGGCCTTGAAGCTGCTATGGGTCTGGTTGTTTTTGCTGGGAAGAGTATACTTATTAATTAGTGAGCAATGAAGTCTGGTAATGCGAGAATCGTTTTGAGGTGACCTTATAAGTTTAATTGTGTTAATCAATATTGAGTATAACTTAACGTCCTTCGTATAATACTAGCCGTGTAATAATTAATCACAGCTAAAGTATATTACCGGCCGCCAGCAAAATAATTCATGAAAACATTCAGCAACACAACAGTTCGATTCATCAAGAATCACAATTTGAACCGTCGAATTGAAAATCACAGGCAAGACAAGCGCAACACCAGCTCGGCGAGCGTCATTATCATAAAATTAAAATGCAAAACCCCACGAGCGCAGCTACATTTAAACTAAAACAAAGCGTTGTTTTCAGCACGCTTTCTCGCGAAAGAAAAAACTTTAGCGCGTTTTAGCGCTGCGCGTATAAACTACACAGCGCACGCGAGGCGAAGTAGCGAAGGAGAGAAAAAAAATCACGCTAACTGCGAGTGCATACATATAAAGTTCATCTCGGGCTGCGTATATTTCGCAAGCCGGCGCAGCGGCGCGTGAGGTGTCGGAACATTACGTGCCGCTTTTTTCTCTCTCTGCGCGCTCACGCAAGCAGAGCCGGGTCATTTGCAAGTGAAAAATTGTTATAAATCGTCGCGCGGGCAATCAAGATCAATAACTGCACAGAGCCGGCTCGTCGATGCGTCGTCGTATTTTTAGTCCCAGTTGCGAGTGCGCGCGCCTTCACGGCCCACGCACTTTCGAAAGAGAGCCAGTCTGCGCTCTGGGACTTCGACCTCGCGCGCAGGTTGAAAAGATCGTTTTTATGCGAGGCTCGATGCTTTTCTCTCGCTCTCGCGGCCGTAATGAGCATCGATCCCGCGTGAAAAATGCCGTGTTTTTTTCGGTAGGGAAAAGAGGCATTGTGCGGGTACGGCTCAAGGATATCTTTTATACTAAGAGCCCGGCTGAATTCGCATTTATTGCGTTTCGAAACTTTATTTACACGATTGCCGTATGGATAAGCAGTAGTTCGTATATTTCTTTCTTGGCGGCCTATTACCACCTCCGCAGAGAGGCAAATCAGAGTGGCCGATCCGCTGCGAGGGGTGCGACACACGCCGTTGACGCGCGGTAGTCACGCGCGCTTTATGACGACAATTAGCCATTGTTTTCTTTTAGCGCTCGCGCTCCTCCCCGCCGCTTCTACAACTGAATTTACGCGCATCCAATTACGCCTCACAATGAATAACAAATTAATCCGGCGCGAGCGCGCGCCCGTATCTCGGCGGGACATTAAAAATTTATAACAATTTATAATAAAGCTCGCGCGAGCGCGGCTCTCTTCCTGCAGCCATCTCATTGTCGTCGCGCCGTCCGGGACAAAAGAATTAAAAGTGCAGTTAATAAGCGCGAATATACTCACCTCCCGTCGTCCTTCTGCAAATGAAAATTACCGACGATATGCAAAAGAAGGCTTTCCGCTCTCTCAGGCCTGTCTCTCGGCGATAATTCAACGAGAGCGAGGGAAAAGGGGGAGGGGGCAGAAAGAAAAACTCGTTCCAGATAAGCAGGAAGTGGGCATAGGTGTCGCGAGGCGCGGAATTATACGAGGAGAAATATCATAAAGGAAGAAACGCAAAGTGGCGCTCGCTGACCTCGCGAGCGAACGGCTCTTTGTGAGCGCGCTCGCGCGAGTGCAAATTATTTGCGATCGCATTGGGAGCACGCGCGGGCTGAGGAAGAGTGCGAATAACAGCGAAGAAAGCGACGCCTGCAGACGATCTCCCGGCGAGGATTATGCTCGCGTTATACTCCTGACCGAGTGGGAAGCTGCTTGTGTTGGGAAGCCGTGTGGCTGATGATGTTTGGG
>JAPYZB010003026.1:0-12337 GCA_030522745.1 Eupelmus kiefferi | reverse complement strand
CTCTCTCTCTACCTTGCCGATATAAATCAGCGCCTTTAAGCGCTTGGCGCGCAAACCTCGGCGCTGATTTACTCGTCATCGGCCGCAGCACAAAGAGCGAGCTGCGCGAGCTGCAGCCGAGCATTTACACGTCGAGAGCGCGGCGAAACCGGTAGTATAGGCGAGGTTCAAAGGTAAAGGCTCGAATGCATCTCGTGGAAGGGAAGCAGTAAACGGTGCTGCTGTTGGCTCGTATTAAGGGGACGGTGTGTGTGTGTGTGTGAGGGTCTAAGAGAGTGAGTGAGCAGGTAGGTATGAGAGAGGCAATGAAAGTGTCGGGGATAATGTGGGTAATCGGCGAGGTGTGAGATAAGAGCTGCGGAATGGTTAAGGGGATTTTTAGGGGTTTTGTGCTTAAGGGGATCGAGGCGATCGATTGGAGGCGAACGTGATTGTTGAGAGTGAGGTTTTTTGTTTGTTAATGCTTGAGAATGGAGAATGTTAATGTTACAGGTGGTAATAGTAGATGAATTTTAACGGATGAACCGCCCGATTTTTGTATACGAGACACATAAGCAACATTCACCTAAAAAAGAACTATCAATAACAAAGTATCTTAAAATTCAATTTTATAAAACAATCTTAACGACAACAAAAAACTACTATATCCCAATAAACCAAAATATCAAAACTGACCTCACAGCATTCAAAGATCAAACCGTCCAAGCAATAATCACATCCAACCAACGAGCGCACAGAAGTAGAAACGCCATATACATACACACCTACACAACGTTACTACTCGGCCAAAAGCCTGACGCGTTTATTGGCCGCGTGCATAAACGCACCGCTATATGCGAAGGTGCAATCGCCGGGGCAAGGCTTATACGAGCCGCTGATGGCGCGCGCCGGCGCAAGCATCAAATTTAATTTGCCATCATAAGTAAGTCTTTTCTTGGTTTCTGCCTTCGGTTGGGTGGGGATGGAATTCGGAGCGAGAGGAGGGTTTTAGAGGATATGGTTTAGGGCGAGTGGTTTAAGGGTTTTGTTTTGTTTGTTGAGGAAATGTGGATTTCTTTGCTATTGAGAGTGCGTACTTATTGGTTTTTGTTCAATTATAAATTTTATACCTAAATGCGCGGTCATCGTGTTATAATTATCTATAACAATAACTTGACGACGAGTGATCCGATAAGTTTGTACAAAATAAACTATCGATGAAGACGATTAAATTTTCTGTTTCTCCGATTTTTACTCGAAATCTCCATTCAAAACCACAAAATCATTAATAAATTTCAAAACCACAATAGCACAACCCAAAAAAACGTCTCATTACCATTCCCACCTTATCACTCCACCCCCCACCCAAAACAAAACCAATCCCCGAAGCATCTACATTCCCCGTTTATCCAGCCTCCGATAATTAGCGATCGCCTTAAAGGCCCCGCAGTCTACATAGGTGCCGCTACCTGAAAACCCTACGGCGCCGCTGAGAGCCACTGGGCGCGAATCTCTCGCACGTCTCGCTATCAAAGGATGCGACGCGCGCGCAGCTCGCACATTAGCATACCCGCGCGAATCTATCTCGACGCCGCGACTGTCTGCCCGTGTGCGTGTGGCCAGCGCGCACAATTAACTCGTTATCTTATCGCCGGGGCGGCGAGTCCGAAAAAACATTAAGGCGCGTATATGCCTCGGCTTAATTTACACCCGGGGCAACAAAAATTGCAAAACCATCGCAGAGCCGAAGAAAAAAAGTGAAGAAGGAAGCTCGGGAGTATGTATATAGGTACACAGGCGGGAGTGGATCCTCCTTTTTTCGCAGGCGCTTGTATAAGCGAGAGCGCGCTGACAGCTTTATGCTGATGAAAGAAACAGGTGTGGCGCGCGGAGAGGGAGAGCCGATAACGCAAGCGCGCTCGGAGAGATAATCGTTTTATGTCGCACGTTCGCCAGCGCCAGCGACGTGTGTGTGCGAAATTCATAATTTCGAGGGTTTTATGGCCGGCTGGGAGAGGGAGAGGTGGTATGTAGGGATTTCGAGCTCGAGTTTGTTTTTTTTTAGCTAGTTATCAGAGCGAAGATCGCTGTTTGATGCGAGGAGGAGATAAGGCGGCGGTGAGCTTGACGGCCGTTACTTTGTTTCTTAATGAATATGTTATGGAGAATGATGGAGAGGCGCGGCGGTCTTTGGGAGCTTGATGCGGCTCTGTTTGTGCGGGTTTGCTTTTGAGCTGGGGAGTCCAGCCTTGGAAGTGCGTCGAGCTTTTGGATAAACGGTTTGATGATATGTGAAAGGAGTGTTTTGAAGATCTTTGTGAAGAGTCAATGTGATAGTTCAAGGTAGATGCAGTATATTTTGTTGTTTATATGCAGCTTTTGTACTTGGATAATTAATACGAACTTCTTGACAGATCATTTATTGCATAGTCGTGCTCAAACCAAACCGTTATACAAAACAATAACATATTCATTCACAATAATTTTTAATCTCCATTAAAATAATGATTTAATTATTCATTAAACTAGTGATTTAACCCAACGTCCAAGCGAAATATTTTCATTTCGAATCCAGATTAATCAACTTAATAAATCAGTCGCGCGCGTCTCTCGCAAAAATCACAGCGTGAGCCAGAGGACAAAAAGAGGAGAGCCAGAGCCCAGCGGCCGTTATATAAAACCGCGATCTTTCAAAACTGTTTTCCTCCACCTTTGAATTATGTTATCTTCTCGCTTGCGCACACACATGCGCGCCCGCGCGGTTAAAAAATTTACGAGGCTCTCAGCGCGCCATTAAAAAGCTGCCAGTCACAGTTTTTATGTATATCTCCAAGTCAGCAATAAAAACCAGTTCCATACGTATAAAACCGCGCCTGCGAATCAAACGCACCGCCCGCAAATCAGCCCCTCCGAATCCATCATCAAATTACAAAACCGATCTCCTCTCCACTATAACTTACCGATCTCCCCAAATAAGAAAAAAGGGTTAAGCGTCTTATCGATCCTCTCACGCTCGTTAGCGCATTATTGCACTATACCTCGTTCATTCGCAAGCACATACATTGTAACGGACGCGCGTTTACCCGCTTTCTTCAGTTAATCAGCTACCGCTTCGCGGTAGGTCCGCTCGCTTCGATTTTTTTTTAGAAAGAGAGAGCATTCCGATAAGGTTAATCAGCGCGGCTGGATTCGAGGATTTATGTGAGGAGGTCCGCAGCTCTGAGCGGCTCGTCGCCTTTCCGAAGAATGCGCGTGAGGCAGAGAGCCGGAGAGCTAGGCGCATAACGATTTAGACGTGGTCCCGAGAGGAGTCGGTTATTCCGGCACGATGACAAGTTTATTTATCGGTTTACGGCGAGGTAGGAGTTAATCGCTCTCTGATGGCCGCGGGCGTATTTTTTCGGGATTTTTTGAAAACGTTTTATCGTGATTTATTCGTGATGGGTTTTGAGAATGAGATCGGTGAGGTCCGTCTCTCGGCCTTTTTTCGACGATTTAGTGATGCTTTGATGTGATGGGAGAGTTTCTAGGCTGAAGGAATTCTAGGTTGGACTTGAATTATAACGTATACTTTACCAGATTGTTGCTTGCGTAAGGACAGTGACGACACTTGTACGGCTTCTTTCCCGTGTGCAGGCGAACGTGGCGCTTCAGGTGAGAGCTGATTTTCGTCTGGAAATTGCAGTTCACATATTGACACGTGTAGACCCTAGCGCCGGGCTCCGAATCAAATTTCTGGTGCCTCTTTCGATGCCTGAAAAAGCAATAAATCCAGATTAAACACCCCAGCAAAACTTATCGCTCGCCGCAGCGCAGAACATTCGCAATTTTTAAATCGCCGATCGGACAAACGAATTCGTTTATTAGAAATAAATAACGTTCCCTTTGAGCCGCGCGCGTAAATCAAATCTACGCTCGGCCCGTCAGACCTCGTTTCCCCTTAATCCCAATATTTACCGTTTACACTAATTCTTCCAACCGCCGCAAAAGCTGCAAAATTACGGAAAAAAAAGAGGGAGCAACGCGCAACTCCATATTTCAATTAACAGCCGCGAGGCAAAGCAGCAAAGAAGTATACAAACTGAAAAGCGAGCCGCGCTTAGGATAGCAGGTAGACAAACAAACGTGTTAATCATTTAGCCGGGGCGCCCGGGAAATCGAGCTGAAGCCCGATTATCGCTGCATATACACGTACGTAGTGCCGGCAGTGTGAAGTTTATAGTCGCGTCTGTCTCGTCGGTCTGTAACGTAGGGGGTGGGAGGAGCGAAAGCGAGGCAGGCGATTACTGATTATGACTGATGCGATATGCGCCGGTGATATTAGCGCGTCTCTCTTGACTGCGCAGGCGCGGGCCTATATCAGCTTCGAAATGCGTGACGCGTTTAATTAAAATCCCGCGTGATTTACTCGCTAAGCGAGAGAGCGGGGATTGAGGGTGGGAAGGAGAAAGAAGGTGGGTGAGAGAGAGGGAAATTCGGACGGATGGAGGCGAGGAAGTTTGGTGCGGTGTGATTGTTGGTCGCTGTGAGTTTAGTTTACTTTTTTTATATTGCGGATATCCATTATTAACAAATAATTTTTTTTTTATAAATTATTTAGATTTGCAAAGTATTAAACAGATTGAAAACTTAAATACAAGAGGTCATAGAATTTCTAGCGTAAACATCCATCACTCATAGCACACATATCCAATAACATCAAACAGACAATTATCACCAGCAATCGAAGCATCGTTCTATTTAGCGCTCGAAACTTTCCCCAGAAAAAAAAAATACGATCCAGCCACGCTTCATACCTAAGCCAGGCACACTTTTATTTTCCTCTCCACCGCTTTCGTTTGTTTACCGCTTTAACGCACTTTCCCTCTTCGCCTCTTTGTTCGTTTTGCGCGAAGTGAACCCGCGCGTCGGCCGAAGAGCGAAAAAGAGAGAGGGGAGGGGCGAAAAAGTAGGAGGAAGAGCGAGCCGGCGAGGAGGCCGAAACGTAGGGTCCACTTAATTGCTGGAAAATTGAAAACGACCGAGCAAAGTTTAAATGTACTGCGCGAGAGCGCGTAGAGAGATGAATCTCTCTTTGCGCGGGGAGCACCGCGAGCGTATTTTCGTTTTGCGAGAGAGCGAGCGGGTAGTCGGCTATCTCGAGCTCGATGCTTTATACGCGACAATGTGTTCTAAGTATTTTTCCGAGTTTTTTTTTAAGGGGGGTTTATAATGCATAAATTTTGGAGGAATTCAAGCTGCTGGATGTTGAATTAAAATCCTTGTTTGAATGATTAAGTGTTGTTTTATAACGTTGTTAACGAATTCTTTTTTTTTACAGAATATTGACGTGTATTTGTTTATTTTTTTAATTTATAAAAACAGTATTTTTTAATGATTCTTTTTAATGAAACATAGAGTAAAACTTGAAAAATCTAGTCTTATATGGTGAATTCGATAAAAATATAATTTTTATTCATTGGTTTTGAGCATAATTTTGTTTTTTTTAAAAGTTCATAATTTCAAAATTAAATAATTAACTTCTACGGGAAAAATCATCATAATAATGTAGGATATCAATACTTATAATTTGTATAAATTTGGATTTATCATCTGGATTAGTTTTTGAGTACAAATACAAAAAAATTCTCAGAAAAAGTATTATTTTTAAGCATTTTGGATTAATTAAGATTTCAATCTTTTTTAAAATTTTAATTTATAACTATAAATACTTAAATTAAAAAAAATATTTTGGTAATCCAAATTCTTTTATTTTCATTAATATTTAATTAGATATTAATCAGTTATAATTAATCTATAAATTGAACTTTATATAAGGTTTTTTATTTTTATAATCTTTTGAAAATATATTCTTTATTAATATATTCAGATAATATTTTTTATTAATATATTATTCTATTGTTGAGAGTATATATTTTTTTAACTTTACTAAAATAATCTTTAATATTACTTTTGTTAGAGAATAATCAAATTCACACAAATTCAATATGAATACTTTTTGGATGAATAAGTTTGTTCCATGGTTTCTGTTGATAGTACTTGTAACTTGGGTCAACGAATGCAGTGCTGATGAAGTAAGTTATTTATTTTTATACTTTTATGCATAAAAAAATAAATATTATGCTTCTCTAATTGAATATTTTTTAAAAATATTTTTTATTTTTTTTCAAATATTTTTATAAAATAATTTTTCTCAAAAAAACTAATTTTTTTGTTTTAGTACGTGTTATAGTGTTATTATCGTATGTTGATATTTGAATGATTGAAATATAACAATTATAACGGTTTTATGTTTTTATATTTGTACTTATTACGTAAGTATTATTTAACAGGTTGGATCAACTATTAGAGATATTGGTAATTTGTTAAATATAGACCAAACTTTAAATCCATGGTTGATTCCACTCTTCCTTGCATTCACCAGACTAATTATTGCTGTTTCTTGGGATTAACGAAAGAAAATATAAAGAAAATAGTTAAAATTGTGTGAATGTTCTGTTTTTCAAGTTTGTATATCCTATTATAATTAAATTATTTGGATTTAAAATAATTGATATACTGTGTTTAATACATAATAATGTTTCAATCGTTAATAGTCCTATTTATTTGATAGGATGATTTCATTTCTCTCCATTTTCATACATTTGTGAATGTTTATTCTTTCGCATATATACTTTCGTATAATATACATTTCCGATTTTCTAATTTCTATTCAAATAGCTTCTTAATTTTTCTCTTTCAATAAATTGACTTTCTTGTTTTTTCTACTTCAAATCTTTTATCTTTCCAAAAATTCAACTAAGTCCGTCATTCATTCGAGACCCAATCTCAACGAACATCTCTTCCGATCGTCCTCCTTATCATTTATTTTTTTTCACATACACACACACATGCAGAAACACATCCACACTCTCCGCGTGAGTTATGAAATCGCGGCGGCGCGTAGGCGCAGAGCCAAAGTTATGGGGGGGCAGGTGTGTCACTGTGCCCGCCTCGGCAAAAACCTATTGGCAACAATAATTATCATACGCACCGTCGAGAAATGTAACTGCCAATTTATGGACGCGCTGTGTGCGAGAGAAAGAGAGACAGCGAGAGAGAGAGTCCAGCCCATAACGCGCATCCGCTGCAGGTGTAGGCACCTGACGCCGCCTGAGTTATAATCCCGATTAAAAGTCATTCTCTCCGACGCTGCTCTCATGCATAATTAAAGCTGTCTGCTTCGCATGCGCGATTCGATTTGGCTTTTTATTGGCGGGGGCCCGAGCGTACAATGTTTCTCAGGGGACGGTCATTAGGCCCTCGTTTCGCCGCGGCTCGCTGCGATACTGAATTTCATGAGGATGAAGCGCGAGCCCGAATGGGAGACTCTGTCTTATTCAATCGTTGTTTATGCTCGAGTTTCGATGATTAGAGGCGATTGGCTTTTCAAATGGAGAGAGCTTTGTTTATGAGAGGCTAAATTGAAGTTTGTGGCGTGGAGCGAGATTTCGTTGAGTAACGAATGGTATTGTTTGCGTTGGGAGGGATGGAATTTTTGAAGTGAGCGCAGGTGAAGTTATCGTTTCAGAGAATTTAATAGCTTTTTTTAATTTACGGGGTTTCATTTTTTAATTTAATTTCTACAGGGATTGAATAGTAACGATAATTGTGAGATATGTACATCAATGAAAATTTTTACCCTTCTGTCCTTATAGTATTCTCCTCAAAACAAAAATATTGCTTTGTACAATTTTACTAAAATTTTTATATAATAATTTGCAAAATTATAAAACATTTGGAGAAAAAATCATAAATAATAATATTAATTTACCTTACAAATTTCTTCAATAAATGTAACACATAAAATAGATTTCATCAAACAGTACAAAAAGAAAAGATACTCTCAATTTTTTCAGGACCCCCTCCAAAGGAAAAAGAGAAACTAGCATAGAAATAGCATAGAAAAACAAAGCTTGCGCGAAGAAAAAAAGGCGTCCGTATTAGAAGCGCAGAGGGAAAAAGCTCTCTAATACACCCTGCATAACTTTTAAGCTCGCGCCCGTTGGCGCTTTTATTGGACGCGAGTGTCCCTTGAGTACACCGCGGTCAAAGAATTACACGTAGCGCCGAAAGTCCAGCCGAGAAATTTATCTGTTTTGCGAAATTCCCAGTTCTCTCCCTTTGTCTAATTCGCACTGAACAAAGCCATCAATTCTCGAAGCTCTGACTTTTAAACTTGCGCGCTTTGGCTGGTACAGTCCTTGCAGAGCAAGTTCGGTAAAATGGAACTGCAAAACTTTCGGTGTGTAATAAGTGATTTTTAATGTTTAGGTGTTTAAGATTTTAGAATAATATTCAGTTTGCGTTTTGTTTTTAAGGTTGAAATTAAATGTTGTAAGTTAAGGATATGTACCTTGTCAGTTGAACTTTGGTTTTTGCAGCGTAGGAACACTCGTCGCAATGGAATTCTCTAATGGAGCTGGATTCTTCGTGAACGAGTTTTCGATGGTTCTTTAATTCTGTCTCAGTCCGGAGAATTGTTGGACAGCCGGGAAGTCCGCATTTAAACTGTTTACCGGCGTGTCGCAACATGTGCTGCCGCAGTATATGTCTGCAAATAATACAGTAAATTTCAATTTTTACAATGTGGAGTAGAGTTACAAAATCAAAATAAGATTTTAATTTTTCAAATATTATTTTTCCCATGTTCAAGATAAAATAAGTTTAATTAAAAATATCATTATATCAATCAATTATAAATTGTCATTAATTTGATCTTACATCTAAATATATTACAGTACAATTACGCTACACTTAAAAATATCTGAATTGGTCATAATAAGGCCGTACACTCAATGTTAATTATTTCTTAAAGAGTAAAAATAATAACAAACCCCACGTCCCCATTCATTACCATCAATCAAAGCAACCCACCCATCCAGCACATCAAAAAATCTCAAAACTTCACTCTCACAATCCACCTGTTTACCATCCCACACCCAAGCTCAGACCCCAGCAGCGCTTTACCTCGCGCCCACAATCCAGCCCTCCCCTCACAACAGCAGCGCGTACCTCCAGTAGGCCCAAGCCGCAGCAGCAGCACGAAATCATTTCTTTTTTCTCCTCTCCCCGAGCCGCAGTAGCAGCAGCGGCAAGGACGATTTATAGTACAGCGAAGAATGCCGCGAACAAAAGGGCATCCGATTTTTTTCGATATAACCGAGCGCGCGCGCGCGGCCAGCTACCGAGAAATTCTTGCGCTCGCGCGGCCATACGTATATATACATCGGAAGAAGAAAGGGTATATACGCGCTCGCGCGAGGACATCGCGAGCCAAAGCGCTAAGGACGCAGGAAGAGAGAGAGAGGGAAGAGATAAAGAGCGCGTAAGTCGGATACATCTCTGCGGTCTGTGCTCCGCAATTGGCCGCACGTGTAAAGCTGTTTTACATTGTAAGGACGCGCCCCCGCCTTTCTCGCGCGCACAGCCTGGCTGCTTATCTTCGGGTAAGCTGAGAGAGAGAGCTGCTCTGCGCCGTTATGCGCGAATTCCGAGATGCGAGTGAATGATCGGTAAGGGCTGGATGCTAAGGCTTCTTTTTTGGATGGCTTGTGTGTATGTTTGTGTGTTTAAGGTTGAGATGGAATTTTAATAGCGCAATAAAATGCGTCGGCGGAGCGGCTTTTCTCGGCCGGTAGATCGTTAACCGGTTTGTGATGGGACTAGCTTGACGCGTGCTGGTGTTTGCAATGTTTGCCGTGGGGCTCGGTCTAGTTTTGTCAGCTGGTTAGGTGACTGGTAGATTGCCGGACTCAGATTATGAGATAGGATGCTTGTGATAAGAGTCGTTTAAGAACGTTTTGGTTAATTGGGCTTGAACTAAAAGTTATTCTTAAATTTATTATACTCATTTAAATTTTTAATAACAAATATTTTGGGAATAATGTATTATGCACAAATAATTTTGAAGAAATCAATACAATATCAATGTTCATCACAGATAAGTAATAACTTGTATAAGAAGATCAAATTATAAGGCATATATCGACTTCAAAGCAATAATATATTTTTACAATATAAATCATCAATCATAATTAGTTTTTTCCCCGCTTCAAACTCAATTAATTTTTTCCCTCGCCGAAAAAAAAAACTAAAATCTCCCATCTATATACCAGCCGAATATTATTATCATTATCATTTCAAATATGACAGAAGTTTTTCGAAACGCGCCGCCGCGCTGCGAAGTCTCACCGTCCCGAAAGCCCGAAGCATAAATTCAAAAAAACAAGAGCAAACAAAACTTATTAAAAAATAAATTTGACCACTCCTCTTCAGAGCCTCTCGCACAATCCTCAATCTCGCTCTCTCATTCGGCTCTGGCAAAAAGGACGATAATATATATACATATACAAAAGAGATAGGGAAGCGCGCGCGCGCATCGCGGCAACATAAATACATCGCGCGGCCGAGACGAAGCGGCCCTCAAGCTCAAGTCCCTCAAACTATGAAGAAAAAGCCGGTAAGCAAGGCAAAAGAAGCAGGAGAAGATAGCCTAGCGGCTTTTTCGGAATGTCGCAGGCGTGACGATCGAGCAAAACCGGATGCCGTCGATCACCATGATTTAGCTGCGAAAGCGTCATCCCGTACCTACACACACACAGAACTGCGCCATTTAAAAGTCTAATATATAAACCTACCTCTCCAACCGCTTCGTTATTACATCCGTCAATGCGAGGTAGCGCGCTGCGGCTCATATATACGGAGTAGGCGGCGCCGCTTGATTTCTGACGTTTCCAACTCAGGCTGTATATATAGGGACGCCGGAGAGCGAGAGGAACCAGTTCTTTCGATTCGGCCTTTAGCGCCAATGGCGGCGGCTCCATTAACAAAACGCGCCATTATGCGCGGCGGCCGTCTCTCTCTGATTCATTCGAATGAATCGGGAGGACGAGTTGGATAGACGGATAAAAATAGAGGAGGATGCAGGCCGCTTGCTTTTTTGCTTCTCGCTGGTGCGAGGATGGATATGCGATGGCGAGCTGGTGGGTATAATGGATCGGAAGAATGGAGACGTGCGCGCGAGAGAGCGAGCTGATTTGCAATTAGGGCCTCGATGATTTAGAGAGGGAGGCGATTATTAATGGACGTATTACGAGGGGCTTGATGAGCTCGATGGCGCTGCGGAGCGGGAATATTTGAAATGGACGGGTTGGATGGTTGTGGAGGAAAGTCGGGTATTACTGTGGCTTGAGGAAGAATTGATATTCATGTTTTAGCGATTTTTGCTTTGTGTGATAATTAAATTTTTATGAGAATGAGAACAGTAGTCTAGCTGCGATCGGTTGGGATTGAGCACGGGTTAAAACAGGTCTGAAAGTCGTAGAGGCGCTGGACGTGAATATTTTATATCAGGTTACGTAAGTAAGATATATAAAAAGTGAAAATAGGCTGGATCTATCTGATGGAAATCTGATCTGATGATTTTTATGTATCGTTTGACTACTGATTTCTATAGCTGTATCTATTAGTGAACGATGAATAATCAAATTAAATTCCGATGCGATAAGCGATTGTACTATAAATCAAATCTAACTTAAATGGATAATAAACAACCTAAAATTAGTTAATTACTGCTGTATCATTTTTATGCTTCATTCCTAAAGCTAATTGTAGCACAGCAATTTCATTCATCCATATTAAGAGAACCAAAAAAACACCTGCTGAAATAAACACTAATTCACCGAACCATCCTAAGCATAACGCAGAAAGTAAACGTGATGAATCGTAAGTGCAGGCGGAAAAAAAAACATTTAGCCGAAATTGTCGGCTGCCGGACAGGAGAACAAAGCTAGTGGACAGCCTCGGCGCAATAAGCCAGAGCAGTAAGAAACGAGGAGAAATCTCAATAAACATAAGACAAGAAGATACGCGTGGTAATAGAAAGCGAGGGTAAAAGAGGAGAAAGATTAAGGAGGAATGGACTAAATAAAAATGTAGACTTCAGTTTAGGAGCTACGTAGCAGTGAAAAGAAGTAGCGTAGGGGGCTAAAGTTTTGTCGTGGAAGTGGGGAGGAGAAAATCATGGGAGGGACGCGTGTACACATAAGACAATCCATAAAGTTGACCTACACGCAATTTCGTGAGAATTTTTGACGTCGGGTAGCTATGGGATGGCCGAGTCCGTAAAGCCGCTTTTCTTCCCCCCTTCTTATTTGACTTTACCGGCGGCTTTTGTCCGTTTCTCCTGTGTTGTATGAGACGTTAGGTGGAGGAGTGACCTCTAAAAGAATTAGTACTGGGTATTACTTATCTTCTTTCGTTTAACATTATCGTATCTCGTTGTAATCTGTATCGTATTTGTGATTTAGTTGATTTA
>JAPYZB010003025.1:0-10957 GCA_030522745.1 Eupelmus kiefferi | reverse complement strand
AAATTATTGGTTAATTTGTTCCGTCTTAATATTCTACCTTTTACTCATGCTCCATGGTAGAAATAATTTTTTATTAATTTGATAATATTGAAAAACAATATACGATAGTAAAAAAATGTACTCAATTTTTTTTATGTACCGGGCCCTTTAATAATTTCTATACTACATTTCGAAATGAAAATAAAAAATTGCTGAAATATTCACACGAAGATGTATTATGCATTGACATTTTAGTCTCTTTATGACCAAGAAACTTATTTATTTATCACTGGCTTTTCGAAATACAGAAATTTTTATTATCCATCAGCAGGACTTATTTTTACGTTGCCTAATTCACGAATGACTGCTGTTAGATAAAAAAATAATGTCGGAAGATATTGAAAATAAAAAGATTATACAAAAGTAAAAACTTGTATACGAGGATACATATAAAAACGTCTCTAATCAAAGCCTCATTTGGTTAAACCCAAAAAATACAGTATAAATAAACGAACAATAAACATAAAAGTGTAGCCAAAATACAAGCACGAAACTTGAGAGCGGCATTTATAGCAATGCTTCCAGGTAGGATTTAATAGCTTTAGTTTAGCGCGGCAAAACTAAAATCATTAAAACAAATTTATTCTACGCACAAGTTTTCACGAGCAGCGATTTTCCTCTGGCGAATTACCATATTTGGAGCATTAGTTTTCAGCGTGTTCGATAACACACAAACGTGGCTACGCTTCCCATAATTCATTTCAGAAGACATCCTAATAACTGACACATGCTTGAGAGATACAAAGACCGCCGGGGTCGATTAAAACGTTAACCTTTACCAAGCGCACTCGAGCTTTCCCGACGTGTATATATATATTCACGAATAAACGAGCAGCAAAAAAGAATGAGCGAAGGAGAGAGATAGAACGCTACTCGCGTAACTGTAAAGCCGGAAAAATAATTGCATTATTTAAGGGCCTGGGGTGGTATATATATCTAGAGATACACAAAGAGCTCGACTTCCTTCTCATTTTTACGGAATGACATATCGAAAGAAACGATCGAGAGAAGAGAGACAGAGGGATAGGGAGAGGTAGAGGGAGAGAGAAAGAGAAAAAGAAGCGGGCGAGCGTACTCGGAGAGCGTGAAATCCCCTCGACCGGAGTTAACCCTAGTTGAGCCCCCGCCCGTCTCTCGACGAGAGAACCTATCTAGGCGGCGTCGGCGTCGGCGTCGGCGGCGGCCTTACCTCCTTTTTAGAGAGACTCGCTCTCTATACCTTTTGCCCTCTTTATTTTTGGAGAAACACTCGGCGCAAGCACGGCCGGCTTTCATTACGGAGGGGAATCACGTCTTTACTCTCGTATGTGTGCCCGTCTATGTACAAAGGCAAGCATAGCTGTGTATAAAGCTCATCACATAACGGGCCTGAGAGTGGGTTAGAGATAGAAAGAGGGAGAGGGGGGATTTCCTTGATTTTCATTTACATGAGAGTAATACAAATTGCTTTTCTTAAGCTCTTTCCCACTCTCCTCCGTCCCGGGAGGAAATCCTAGAGTTAGTCACAGATATATATATGTAAAAGGGACAAAACTCACCTGATGTTGTCCTCGTCGACGAAGAGCACGACACCTCGTGCATTCCGCTTGGAATCTAGGTGCTCGACGATCCGCTCAAAGTCCTCGGGTTTGGCGTTGCGCATGATCTTCTCGCTCACCGCCACGCAGATGTTGTACTCGGCCGAGAGCGACACGAAGCTCGCTATTCCCTGTGGGGTTTGCGGGGAGTGAAAATGTTCATTCGTTAGTTTTTCCATGCCTCCGAACCTATAGCCGCGGAAAAATCAATATGCGAAGAATGATGCGTCAGAAGAATTCTCGTTTTCTCTGCGCGCCCACATGAGCGCAGCCAGAGCTAGCTGGCACTGCACCGAGCTACCTAGCGCCGACAGCTTTTTTCCCTTTTAATTCAAACCAGTCGGGGGGATGAAAACTGGATTGCATTTCAATTTGGGAATCCAGTGACTTTTATTTTTCCACGCTTTTCATTACTCCGGGCTTGTTTTACCTGCTGCTTCGTTGTTTAACAAATCCGTTAAATAAAGTAAACAAACGAAACGGAAAGAATTACAATCTACTCAACATTACTTCCTTCCTATTCTTGTATTAAAATCTCAAAACTCTAGCTTGCTTTCTCAATACAAACAATAGATTCATTTTTCAAATTATTTTTTATTTTCGAAATTGTAAATTCTTTTCTCCCTTTAGTAGCTGATATTTGAAAAAAATACTCAAATTTAATTGTTTTTTATCGTTATTTGAGATCATTAACACTTACAAAATCTTTTAAAATTTAAATAAATATAGATAATGTAAATTTTCCAATAGGTGACGGAATATTAGAGTTTTTAAAGTAATTTAATAAAATTAATAAATATGTAATAAGATGTTGAATTTAAAATATGGCTTTTTCCATTTTTCAATTTTATTTTAAAAATGAAAACTTTTGGCTGAATTCCAAACTTTTAACGAAGATTTTTTTACTCCGTTTGAAGAACACATGCATTTTCAGTTTTTTAGTTCATTTAAATTGAAATTTCTCATCGTACGAAGCATTTTCAATTATTTTTCTTATTTCATACTTTTTGATTAATTCTACATGATTTGATCTGTAGGTATTGATCGTAAAGTAAGAATTTTTTGTCAGACATTTCACATATTCAGCGGCTGATCATCTCCCTAAGAATAAATTAATTAATATGGCATGATACTTAAGTGAACCTATTTGTACAGTGGATATAATAATAAACGAGTTTCCACAAACATTTCGATGGTTAGGGGATATGGCTATCCCGCTCAGAAATCTGTATTGTAAGTACTAAGTTCTAAGTAGCGTGAGGCCGTGAGGGGTAAACTTTCGGTCGACATTATATTTAATTGGATTCCTTGGGCCTCTCAGCCTTAATAAGGTTTATCTAGTGGTTTTCTCTTTGGAATACTCTTTCATTCTTGCTTATTGTTAAA
The DNA here is from genome assembly GCA_030522745.1 of Eupelmus kiefferi. Lineage (NCBI taxonomy): Eukaryota > Metazoa > Arthropoda > Insecta > Hymenoptera > Eupelmidae > Eupelmus > Eupelmus kiefferi. The sequence continues at coordinate 7,955 of JAPYZB010003025.1, read as the reverse complement.
TACCGTTTCAACATTATCAAAATTAATTGTTTTAGTTTATGTTAAAATCAAACTTTTAATTATTTTTGCACGGTACGGTATTAGGTTCACATTTATTTAATTCATAATTTAATATAAACGAGTCAATGCAATGAAAGAATTAGAAAAAAAAGCACAGAGTAAACTAATTAAACATTGTTGCTAGAAACTCTGTTAGTCCATCTTACAAAGCAGTAATTAACTGTTACCGGTACATATTCAGTTAGTTTATTTTAACTTTTAATTTTACCTTAAAAATGATAGAAATTTCACAAAAGTTGTGAAACAAAAAATTTATTCTAGCAAATTAGTCATATCATATGTTTTTACTATACGCTTTAGATTTTCATTCAACACTCAAAAGTATTAAATTATAAATAATTTAGAATATATAATAAAAGCTACGGAAAACTACTCACAAAATAGACAGCATTACTGTATTATACCAATTGAATTACTGCAATATTAATAGCGGAAACCTATTCATTATTGTGCCATATTGTGCAAACAGTAAATATTTGAACATTTAAAAATAAATATTCAAACTGTTTTTTACTTCTCTGACAAAGGTAAGTAAAAAATATTTCAAACTAATATGTTAATCTGCCTATCGTAGAAATAAAAGTTCTCGATGAGTCACTAAATCATACTAAATACGTGATAAAGAAAAGCAGAATATGAAAAATGAAAAATTCGTACAAAGAATTTTAAGAAATAAAAAAGTATGAATAATTAAAAATCTATTCGGAACTGGCGTCAGATTTTGTAAAACTCAAAATTGAAATTAATAAGTCATGCTCACTAACCATGCTTACTTTTGGAATTGATTTTCGACTTTACTTGTACTTCTTAAAATTGTACTTCAAAGTATGGTACAAACTTCGAAAGGATTTATATCAATTATTCATACTTTTTATCTATTAATTCATGCTTTTGGAGTGTGTTTCGAAAACGGTTTTTTAAAATTTATTTTTCTTTATTATGTTTAGTTATAACAACTCAATTTTCTAATTTTTCGTCAGTTTGTGTGATGCATGTACACACGATCACCCACACGCATTCACACGTACATATGCAATTATTACCAGTATTCTACAAGTATAACGATAGACGAAATGTTTAACGCGATCCTCACTTAGGATACAATCCTTACAAAATTGAAATGGGACTAACAAGAGTTGGTCCTCTTTCATTAAATAAAAAAATTCACCCGAATCGGAATAATCGCTGAACAAATAGAGGAAAAAACATACAGATAGAATCGAGAGTCTCCTCCTTTTTTTGAAGTCGATTCAAACTATCCCATTTAACAAGATTTAAGAAAAAAGTAGAAAATTGATTATTTTTGTATTATTACAAAATATTTTAAAAGAGCATTATAAAATTAGAAAATTAAAGTAAAAATATTAAACAAATGTATCGAAAACCAAATAATTTATGAGAATATCAATAGCGTACGACATTAGCAATTACTTTAATGCGTTTTGACTACTATAATATACCATTATTTGACAAAAATTTGAAAACTTTTTGCTAAAAAGTCTGTTACTTACGATGACGTGAATAAGATAATTTTATCCCTGCTAAAGTTAGCTAAGCTTCGACTTACTGAGCTTTTTAAGTAGAAGTTAGCTTTATAGATAGACATCATTGGCAAGTAATGCGCATTGCCAGATACATAATAACTACAAAGTTATTTGTGGATATTTATTAAAAGCTATTAAACTAAGCTGACTTTAATTGTTTTACAAATTTGATCTCGTTTACAAAATCTTGTACTCGCACCCAAAGTAAGAGAGCGAGAAAGAGGGGGGGGGGGAGAGAACTATTAGATAAACTTAACAGGTAATAAAGCAAGATTAGCTGTTAAAGGCATACTCAGACTTCTACTTTACGCGCTTAATGAGGCAAAGATTACAATTCCGTGTTCTATGCTCTGTGCTCTGCTGTTGCGGCCTCCGTACGTAAACGCTTTTCTAAGAACGCTCAAAATGCTTTTTGAATAATCAATTTGCAGTGCTAATTACGTAACGATATAATTATCTCGATTAATATTTACAGAGAAAACTCATTAAAACGGGCTTAAAACTTTTGCTCGGGTATTCAAACATCTTTTTTAAGAATACATTATCCGGATTTACACGGTCGAAAGTTTGAAATCGGTAATCCGTTTGTTTATGCGAGAAGACTAAGTATTCCAACTGGAAAGAATCTGATTAAAGTACATTTCATTGTTACTTTTATTCCAAGCACTTCGAACTTTTATCACTATTATTTGGGATAATATTTTATTTGCAAAGCCACACTTCTGGTTACGTAATTTCTAGGTTGAGGTCTACTAAACTTTAAAATCTACTCTATTTTGGTTTTAGTGGTCAGCGTACCAAGTACATTTTACTTTTATTTATGGATGTAAACTGACTATGCCTTTGTGATTTGTTGAGTTGGAATATTGCATGAAACGACTAAAATTATTGGTATTGAAAAGCGAACCATTATAAAATATAAAACTGGCACAGATTTCGAACTCTAGCGAATCTGAAATTCAAAATTTCAGAGAATAACGAGAATTGACAAAATTATCTGGATGATATTTTGCTAAGTGAAAGAAAAAGTCAACACTAGAAGGTTTGTAAAAAAGAAAAATAATGTATCTCGTAACAAGTGGATCGACGGCAAGGAGAATAAGAGTAAAGCTGGATGCACTAGTCAGTGAAAGCCTCTCAAAGAAACTGGAGAAGCCGCTTGGTAGTAAGGGAGCTGCTGAGAAAGTGAGCTGGCTTCTATTAGCCATAACGGAGAGGAGTAGAACATCGTCGTAGGCACATCGTCAGCAGCGACGAGCAGTTGACGTTCTATCGCCGTCGGCCGATGCAATTAAGCCTCCGCGCAGCGAGCGGCTCATCTTCGCCGTCCAGCTCGTCAATCCATTCGCAAAAATTTTCTAATTTCCCGGGAGCCGAAGCGGAGCAGCAGCAGCAGCAGCAGCCGCTGCACTGTAAGTTAAGATCTTTTAACGAGGCTGTAACAACAACGAACGAACGAACGAGCGAAGCAACAAGCATGGAACGCGCACGTCGATACTAATTATCGAACTCAAAGCAAAATGGGCGAGGAGCAGCCAATTAGGCCGGCTGCTGCGGTCGTATCGCGTTGCACAGTATGTCCGCCTCCCGGGCTCCCTTGCCTCCCTCCCTCCCTCCTTCTCGTCATTATAGACAGGGCTGCGCGCGGACGGGCGCGTGCACGCGATAGATAATGAGATAATTTCGCACAGAGCGCGAAGGGATTTGGTGTCAGCCGGCGCTCCGGGCGATTCCGACCTCTATTTCGTCATAGTCATGCGCTCGGCGAATGCGCGGCTCTCTTCAGTCGCGAGCGAGCGAGCGAGCGAAGAAAATACAGAACTGAGCAAAAGAGTTGATTGGCCAAATGTTTTTCGCGTCGAAGCTTTCTTCCTGAGAGATAGCGCTCTGTTTGAGAGAAAGAGAGACTCTATATGCCGGTCATCCGTCGTCGAGAGGACGCGCGCCGAGAGTGAGAGAAGGCGCGACGAGCGCGCTCCAGAGAGAAAGAGAGAGATCGATGGGCCAATTACGTAGGATGGTCCTCCGCTTTATTTCAAAGTCCCCCGCGCCCGCCCCCCTCGACTAGTCGACGGACTACCGTCAGCGCGCTCTCTCCCACTCACTCTTGCCGTGTATATACATAAGCGCACGCGTGTGTGTGTATATAAGAACACGCCCCAGTGTAAAAAGTGTAAAAGCAAAGTAGATTTGAGCGCGGCCGCAGCGAAGGAGCGCTATTTCCCTCGGCTCTTATCTTCTTGCCGGCTCTTTTTCGGGGATTGAGAGAGCGCGATTTGTCAATATTTAGTATTTAGTGGATCCGGGGAGGGCTATCGAGGGGTCCTGGCTATCACGGGGGATCAATCCGCAAACGAATTTCTCGCTCGTGTGGACACAATGGAGCTCCTAGGCTTGACCCATTTTTTTTCCCAGAGCCGCGCGCGCGCGCTCGAGCTAAAGTTAAAAGAGCCGCGCGAGCGCAGAGAACCTCGAGGGAGACGACTTCTCGTTACGTCGCGGGAGTGCGCGCTGTTTAACCCTCGCCCGAGCGCTTAACCCACTCAGTAGTTGTCATTGTCGCCCGACGTCGTCGCGGCAATTTAGCACGGAGCCCGCAGCTTCTTGCTGACGACCTCGAGGAGGTGCGAATTGCGCTCTCGCACTCACTCCTGGAAATTGAATATGAAGCTCGAGCTGCTCCCCCTCCTTCTTCCTCTCTCTCTCTCTCTCTCTTTCTCTCGCCTGCCGGTGATATACAAACGAATCCAAGTATTATGCGACCGAAATTGGAGGTTTGCGCTCGTTGGAGTTTTCATTAACTTTACACCTTCACTTCCATCACTGATGGACTTATTTTTCTTTTTTCAATTTTCTGCGTGGAAATATTTAACCATGCTTAAACTACTTGCCGTTTTTTAAGAGACTTCATAGAAATTATTTTTTTATTAAAATATTAATTTAAAAAATAGATTTTTCATACTACTACTCTTTTAAACGTTTTACCTGGTTTCGTAGTCGAGCTCCGAGAAGAAAGCTAGGGTTAATGGAGGACGGTTGCTACCGGAAAACTGTGTAATTTGCACTTTTGTTAAGAGTACGAAGAGCAATGGACGTGCAAAAGAGAGTAGTGTACGCTTTACTTTTTTTCTGTGCAAGCTCGAGATAAAAGCGCATTGAAAATCTTGATTAATGAAATATCATGCAAATATTTTTCAAGAATATTTTTACGCTCGCGTCTGACCGTATCTGTCTTATTCCACTTGCTCCTCTCCCGTATCGATCAATCAACGTTAACCGCATTTCTCGAACATTCGTGCGACTGAGAGGGTCGGATTGTGTTTTTTCAATTTGCGCGTTTTCATTCAATGCATGAAGAATGATACAAGTTTCGCAGCTATCCTTTTTCAACGATACTTCTTTCAATTACTTGCACTCGAAACTCCAGTTGCGATAACGCTTGGATAAAAACGAGATAGAAATGGCTGAGCCGTCGAGACGTGATATGTGCGAAAGTTGATCTAAATGCGCGTTCTAAATTGCAGTAGACTGTTCATGAAATAAAAATGAGAAATAAAAAGTTGATTAAAGATAGGTAGCTGTATATGTGCGCCAAATATTAGTCACGCCTTTATAGTAGTGGTTGGCAGTTTCGGATATACTCGCTTAATTACTTTTATACAAATCCAATAATATAAAAAATTCGATTCTGATATATAAAATATCGACCACCAATTTCTTAATAAAGAAGCCAGAAAAGAATAAAGAGTCACCTGTGTTTTGGTTTAATTAAATTTTCGATGTAACTCTCTTTGACTGCCTTCGATATTCCGATAAAATAATTCTTCAACAGCTGCACCATTCTCACACATATATATACAGTAAAAAAATCAATAAACATTAAAAAGTTAAAATCAAGCTCTAACAAGTCAAGTAGAAAAGCAAACCGCGCTTTGGTAAACTAAAGCGAAAAAGGGAGAGAGAGAGACGTGACGTCTGGGCAAAAAAGGTCCGCTGTCCTCATTTACGCCCGGGAAATTCGGCAAAGGAAGTGAGCAAGGGCAGAGGAGGGGGGGGGGGCGTAAGTGTGTGCAGCGCAGCGTTAAGCTTACCTTCTCGCCGTAGTCGCCCTCGACGGCGACCGTCGAGACGTACTTCCAGCCGAGCCTGTGGATGACCTCGACCATAGCCTGGGCTTGAAAATTGTCTGGAGGCACGACCCTGCTGAAGTACTCGAAGCGGCTCTTGTCCGACAGCTCGGTGCTCGTCGAGGCGTAACTTATCTGCGGTATCTGCGAAAATACGAAACATACACAGAGATACGTGAGTTATGTAGAGCGCTCTGGACGAAAAGCAACTTTTTACTAACAACAACTGGCCGCTGCTCTTGTTGTCCATTGGGGACGAATGTTTCCAAAGTTTAAAGCGGGCCAGTTTTGAAAAACAGTTTTATTTTTCTTTCTTTTGCTCGCGGAATGTAGCTTCAAAAGGCAGAACGTGCTTTCATTATACAGTTAAGGCAAGTTATTAGTCCTTTTCTGATGTTTCTCCTTTATTCATGTATACATCACGCATGGCTTACTGATACGAGGGCAATGGGGAATTTCAAAAATCAATAAATCGATATTCTTGACTGAGTGAAGTTTTAAGTAGGTATTATACCGTATTAAACTATTTTCATTGATTAATAAATCTGAGAGCATTATTTTTGTTATTATAATAATATCGGGGGCAGTAAATTTTTAATGAAATTATTGAGTTTAGTTTTGAGAGCATCGCAATCGGTGTTAATAAAGTATTTAAGCAGCTTCCTTTGAAATCCGGGGATTTCGGATGAGGGAGGCGAAGGAGTAGTCCAGAAAGTCCAAAGTGCTCTATTAGTTCAAAGTGAGCTCTATCAGCAGTCATTTCGCGGAGGAGAAGTCTTTTGAATAGCGGAACGGCCGCACCTAAATTTGGACTCTCAATGAACTGTTTAAAGTTTTTCATTCGGCAAATTCGACTTTAATATTTGCCGAGGATAATTCACCTGTCATAAATCTCTTATTTTGCTCAGAAAAGGAAATTACGAAAACTTGGAGCGGTTCCGGGGAAAACTTCCTTTCCGCGCGTTCGAGCAAAAATTCATTTACCGATCCGCTCGTATGTCGCGAGCGCGCGGACGGAAAAGCAGCAGCCGGCATAAAATTTTCAATAGCAGCCACTTGTTATCCCCGTACGACGCTTTAAAGAGCGCCAGCGCGCCTCCTCCACGGAAAACAATTTGCAAGTCCGGCCGGATATCTCTCGAGCAAAGCTAAAGCCGGCTCGGTTGCGCGCGACGAATATAAAGAATATACACACACAGCTAGAGAGAGAGAGAGAGATAGGTGGGAAGCTAGAGATAAAAAGAGAGAGAGAAAGATTTCGGGCTGGCAAGCCACGCCTATCCTTTCTCGGAAATGCAAATAACGGGGAGGCGACCGAAAAAAGAGAGGCTGCTGCACACGCGCGCGCGCCTGGTGGACGAGGAGGAGGAAAAAATAAAAAGCGAGCGCAGAGGCGAAGATGGCCCGAGCTTGCGCGCATCGGCCCCATTTGCACTTGGAATAAGGATCGCTGTGTGCAGAGAACTCCCGCTTGTTCGCGTTTATATTTCCCTTGCAAATTGTACACGCACCGCGCACGGCATATTGAATCCCATTGCAAAGCCGCAATTTCAAGAAGCGACCGCTGCCTCTCTGGGCTGCCCCACCTCGCTCTCTCTCTCTGTGTGTGTATGTGCGAGTGTATTGTATATGCGCCCGATAGAGTTCGCTTGCCCCCGACAACCTGGATAACGCGATTCCTATATGTAACTGAATATGCTCGCCGACTTCCACCTATATGCTTATTTACATCTCGAATGTACGATCTCTCGAGTTTAACTCTACGTACAATCACTGGGATCGATTGGTTTGCTTTTGCTTTTCAGATTTTTTGTACCTGCTGTTCTAAGAATAAATATAGATTAATAATAACTTGTACCTAATAATGTATTGTATTTCACATCTATCGAAAGCCGAGAAAAATTTTGATTCCTCTGTGTGTTTGTTTGCTGGACGTCTAAAAAAGTTATTTTTCAAACTGAGATTCTAAAAGTAAATCATTCTGTATTTTTATTTATAAATTATTTGTCGAAAAATTGTATATGTAAATAGGTGATTCGTGTGGAAAAAAGAGTGCATAAAAGAAAAAAAAAGATTCCAAGCCTGCAAGATCGAGAATTCATCATTAATATGCAGTGACGAAAGCCGTTACGGCTGCACTTAAATGCAGGGCTCGCGAATTCGTGCAGTACACTTTTTGCCATCATGCAGAAAACTTTCAGCAACGCTGAAAGTTAGTGCGCGC
>JAPYZB010003024.1:0-14163 GCA_030522745.1 Eupelmus kiefferi | reverse complement strand
TGTGTAGAGTCGGTAAGTCAGAAAACTTCCACCCCGCCATAGCAGACATCAATATCACACCCGAATACAGAAAAAAAGTTGTATTTCTACACACATAGTATATTCTCTGGTGGAACCTTGCGAGTTGTTGGTGACCTATAACTACTAATTACTTACCGAAGCAGCGTCAGCTGACATTGTGACATTTATTTATGTGAGATAGTATTTATGTACTTTAGTTTACTGTTTAAGTCAACTTGTAAAAATGTCAGCGACAAAATCGAGTTCTAAAAGAATGAAATGGGCTCTGGATTTTAATCACAAGTGAGTATTGTAACTTTGCTTTCCTACAGTAAACGCGAATCTTCGCATAACCTCAATGTAATATATTATTTATGACTGATTCGCTTGTATCTTTTATTAATTAGTGAAATATTGAAAAAGTTTGTAAGTAATTACATTAAAAATTAAAATTTTTTTCCAAGGAACCCAAAAGAAAGAAGTTCAGAGCTAGCATCACCACCAGGATACACGCATGGAGTAGCTTCAGTTCATAGTATAGATCATTCCAGGGAATCAAATTCAAATCACTTAATTATTAAGAAGTCATGGGATTTGGCACTCGGACCTTTAAAGCAGGTGCCAATGAACCTTTTTATTATGTATATGGCAGGCAATTCGATATCCATTTTTCCAATTATGATGGTTGGCATGTTAATTATCAGGCCGGTCAAGGCTCTCTTCACACTTCAACAAAGTAAGTAAATGAAAGTTTTTTAATTACAGTTAAAATCATAGTTAAAAGAGTAATAATACAAGTTTTATAGTGAATTTTTAATTTAATAAAAGAAAAAAGTAATTAAAATAATCAATTTATTTTTTACATGAAAAGCACTTTATTATAAATTGAAATTTTAATATTTAATAGAATATTTATTTTTCAAAATTAAAACTTTTTAGAAATGTCGTATTAAAGCTTTACTCTATATTTTAATTTTAATAAATTTTTAATAACCATTTATAATTTTGTTTCAGCATTCAAAGTAATTGAAGGTACACATGCATTTGGCCAGAAGTTTGTATTCTTCTTGGGTCAGATTGTTAATATTTTACTAGCTCTTTATAAATGTCAATCAATGGGTCTTTTACCGACACATGCCTCTGATTGGCTTGCATTTGTAGAACCTCAAATGAGAATTGAGTATTCCGGAGGAGGTTTTGTTTACACATAATATTTACAAAGCAAGAAAAATTGTGATAAAAGGAAAATAAATTATTCTAAAATATCTATGTCTTGTTGTAAGTTTTGTATGTTTATCTATATAATTATATCCATAATTGTATAATTATATATAAATTATCACGTAACATAATCACAAAATAAAGTATTTATAAAAAGAAAATAGATCAAATATCATGTATATACAATAAAATTACATCTTGCAATTTTAATAGTATCTAATTCTATCTATAAATATTTATTTTTTCTTATGGTCATCTGCAAATTCTTTTAAACGGTCCATAATTTTCCCTGGCTCATCAACTCTGGGTAACTGAAAAAAATATTTGTTTCTTTTTATCTCAAGTATGCAAAATTGTTTATCAGTCAAGCTAATTATAAAGCTCACCTCATAATTCTGGCTTAAATATATGCCAGTATAAATACCTAGTCCAAATGTAATCTAAAAAAAAAAAAACAATAAAATCACTTGTACATTAATCTGTTTCTCAACAATATGTCATCTTTCCTACCCACACTATACATACTCACCAAAAATTTAAACATTTTTTTCAACCAAAACTCAACGCAACCAAAAAAACAAAGCCAACCACTCGCTGACTAACGACCCACAGGGATGCAAAGGCGCATCTGACAATTTCCAACAAAGACCACCTACACAGCTCCAACACTTTTCCCAAGAAACCAGTACAGAATTGCGTCAGGAAAATCTATAGGTTACCCGCACCTTGAACCACTGGACAAGAAACTCGCGAGAGCTCGGCGGAATTCGATAGGCCGCCGAGCTAAATATCAGTGTCGGCCGGTGAATCGCCGAAATTCACCGAGACAGCTGCCTTCTTTACTAATCTGCGTGATTCGTGCTGCTAGGCGCGGGCATTTGGAGAGGGCCTGTGTACACATCACGGACACGGACACATATCCACTGTGTGGATGCTCGCAGGCGTAGGTACACAGCAACACGGCTCCTGTTTTCGTTCTCCTCGCTCTCGTCGGTTACGATAAAATGAAACTACGTTGCTCGTAGCGCGGATCGTCAGTTTTTTTTTATTTCCAGCGCGCATCCTCGCCAGTTTTTGCGGTTAGTGTTGATGTTTATCGAGTGCTAGGAAGAGAAAGGAGCTTTGGTTTTTCGGAGCAGAGCAGACGATGATATTTCGGTAAACGTCAAGATACATCAGCGTGCGTCAAGAGGGCCGAATTTCATTTGAGAACGGTAAATTTATTAAAGCGCTTGTTTGCACCTTTGGTTAGTCGCATGTGTTGGAAACTCGGCGAACGAGTGATTAACGTTTATTTGTACTAACTCTCTAACCAGCGGCGCGTCGAGGAGGCTCGCTCCTTTTTTCGTTATCTCATCTTGTGTGTTATCATTTCTGAGCAAATAGCTGAACCTGTTACATTGCAGCATCGCATTTTCTTTCTGTTGAGACTGTTTTATTTCAAAATTCAAATGTTTCGTTCGATCATTGTTAACGTTATTAATTTCTTTATGAATTCACAGACCATTTGTGATTATTTTCTCAGTTGCACGATCACCTTTCGCTCTAAAGAGGAGCCTTGCATAAGCTACTAAACGCCTGCGTCTATTACAGATTGTTAAAGTTCAATTACACAGATGCCATACATTCTGGTTCGTGGTAACCTTGCATCATACGGTCACAGGTATCCTTGGAGAGTACTTGTGTCTGGCCTAAAAGGTATTGTCTTATCGCTGCTTTAATATTGCATTGTTTTTTTTTTCTTTCATGTACATTAACTTGTTTCAGTTCATTTTGTGTTTGTGCATTTTTGAGTTTATAATAATTTAATTTATGTTATTTTATTAATTGGTGCTTCTAATTCATTATCATTATGAAAGAATTAATCTTGTCAATGTCATTTTAGCGGCTGACATAGAGCAATTAAGTCGTTTCGCATCTGGAGGATACTGCGACGACTCAACAATTGTCTATCTACAGCATCCATGTGTTATCCTAACGGCCCTTGAAGTTCTTGGCTACAAGGTTGTTGCATCCTCTAGTACAAGTGTCAAACAGGACTACAATGAGTACATGTGGACTATGAGAAAAGATTTTTCGGAGCCAGAACCCGAACCAGTTATTAAAGCAGGTGAGTTGGTATCATTTTTTTTATACACATTTGTTAGTGCATGCAATAATCTCTGGTAATTGAGATTTCTAAGAATTTTTCATTTAATAATGAAGCGTCTATTGCGTGCTTCTATGAAACACACTACGTATATCGATATTGGTAGTTTTCTACTTTATCATCGGAGCGTTGACATTTTATCGCGTTATGTGGCGCGGCGAGGAAGCCATATCGTCTCGTTGTATTGTATATGTATATATGTATGTACATATATATGAGCGTCATTTCGATTCGTTGATGTGGATAAGATGGAACGTAAGAGTGCGTGAAGCTATATGCGTAAGAAATAAAGTTTGACCGAAGTGAAAATATTGAATGTCTGTCTAATTGGTGGAAAGTTTTGATGAATACTTTTGCTATTCGGTGCCTCGCGAGGTATGACATTTTCGTAGATTTTAATCGACTTTGTGATATTCGGAGTTCGGTAGGTTATGATCGTGAACATCCGAAAAAGTCAGTGTTAGCAAAAAGAGCGACGTTTGCGGTTTCTTGATGAAATTTGGATTAAAAGTGATTTTTATAAACTGAAACTTGAATCGATTTAAACAATGGTGAAAAAACGTGGAATTGTTTGGAACTATTTTACAAAAAAGATTCACGGATCCCAAATAACAGCTTTCTGCAAATTTTGTGATCAATCGTACATTCAAAATGCCACTCGAATGGAAAAACACATTCAACGCTGTGTCAAGTGTCCAGAAGAGATTAAGCAAGATTTTATGAATGCTTTGAGAAAAAAAAGAGCCCAGTCCATGTTGACTATAAAACTTGCACAAAGTTGGTCTGATCAACAACCACAGACTATTCAAAATGAAATTTTTAATGAAGATTTAAGACATTTAAAGGAATGGGAGTCAAGAAACCAGATAAATAATCAAATTTCTAATAGTGATCCAAATATTAGTGAAATTAATTTAGACTCAAAAAATTGGCATTCAACTTTACAAACAGAGCCTGAACAGATTGAAGATAGAGTAGCAGATCCAGATTGGGAACCAGCTGAAGAAAGTACAGAAAATGATCATTTTACTGCAGGTAATTAAAAGTAATAAGATTTATTAAAATATTCAGTTTTATAATTACAATTGATTAGTGTGTTTGTGTTAAAATAAATAAAAAGTAAAAATCAGTCAGTTTTTTTTATAAAATCAAAGTCAGTCTTGGTTGGTTTGTAAGTTTTAATTATAAAAAGCTTTTAAAAAATCTTTTTTTTTCCTTTTTCATTCATTTTCATCTTCTTTCTTTTTCATATTTTTTCCTTTTTTCTTACTCCCTTCTATTCTTCATCTGTTCCATCATCAGTCTCGACTAATGCACCTTCCTTGATTTTAAACCATTTGCCTCCACATTTCATTTTTTTGTTTTGTACAATTACTTTCATACCTACCTTTCTCAACGCAGTTGCTTTTCTGAGCATTTCTTTTCTATCCTTTCTTTCTTCATAAGTCAAGTGCTCATCTAAGATAAACTCCCCTTCTAGGTATACTTCTTTTTTCTTTTTCCAAAGTTTATCTCTATCTTCTTGGTTCTTAAAGACGATAATTCCAACATCATTACTGCTTGTTCTTCTCCACTGCCATTCAATATTTTCTCCTAACTTTTCTCTGATCATTGTCTCTACATTTCTTTCCTTATTGTATTCTTTTCCTTTTCTTACATATATCCTCTTCCTTGTATCATCCTCTTCTGTTGCTTCCATCCCTCCATTGTCTTTTGTTTCACCACCTGTGGCTTGTTCTTCTAATCTATTTAGCCTATCTTTTATTTTTTTTTCATCTTCCTTTCTTTCTCTATCTCTTTCTTCTTGCTTGCATGCTTGATCTTTAAAGTGAATTTCACTTACTCTTATCTTCTCCAATGCCATTTCTAGCTTTCCTTCTAAGATTTCTAATTTTTCTTTCATTTTTTTCTCTTCTTCTTTTCTTGCACTCAGTTCATTCTTGAGCTCTTGGCATGACTGCTCCAATGCCTCTAATCTTTTTGACATTTTCTATGTTTTTTTGATCTTCCCCTGCAGGTAATTATAAAATTATTTTTTTTTTATTTTCAATATAATAAAATTAAATATTGAAAATAACAATTATTTTGCTCTACATAAAAGTCTGTTAACTATTACTAACCATAAGTGAATTCAATCTTATTATAATATTAATAAATATCAATTATAATTTTTTTTTAGATGATACTCATGAACAAGAAGAAGAGCCAATCATTACTAGAAGATCTCATCCAGTCAGAAGATTTACACAAAGATCATCATTACTTTCTGGCTACTCATCAAAGAATTCTGTTATGCAAAATAAAATTCAACAAGAGCAATATTTAGAAAGGCGTGCTTTAAGACGAATAGCAGAAATAGAATTACAACGTAAAACTGTTGAAATGGAAAAATTTCAGTGGGAATATCATAGAGAAAAAAGTCAAAATGAAGTACGATGGGCTCATGAATGCCGTATGATGCAGCTAAAAGAGGAGCATCAGCAACAATTGATTGAACAAACCCGCAATAGTACAATAGCTATGCAGACTAATCATATGTAAATGACAATACCATATAATTTTAATGTAAATATTTAAGAATTTTTTATTGGTTATAATGTAATAATTTTACGACATCGAATCATAATTATTTTCAATATACACCCAAAAATTTGTTATCTTAAAAACCTACAACAATATTATTATAATTAAATGTCTTGTTTCAAAATAAGTTTGAACTTTTAATTACACTTTTGTAATTTTACAAAATAACTAAACAATACATCCTTTTTATATACATTGTGCAATGAAAAAAATAAAGTAATAATTTTTTTAAATATGAACAAAGTTTTCTACATGTATATTTTAAATTAGATTAAAAATAAAAATTAATATAAGTAATGTATTCGTACAATTATTTCAAATCCCTTCAAGAATGATTATTTGTGAAAAAAAACTTAATGGTCTTTTTTGCATAAAAATATTAACATTGCATATAAATCTTTTTATTTTAGAACTTAAAGACAACGAGGTCTGAATAAAATGAGTGGGCAAGACAAAGTGTCTGAATTAGAACCCAAAATGTCTGAAAAGTTAGCACAAATTATTGGCAGTGAATCATACTACTACGTTGCCATAAAAGGTTCGCCCTTTTCAATGGATTGCGTTGCCTTTGGATTAATGAAAGATGAGATTCTGGCTTTATCTAAGAGATTCCCTAATACAGGAACAGACGTTGTCAATGGCGTTGTGATAAAAGGTTGCTTTTTTATAAATTATTTGTTGTGGTGGTAAAAAAAAAAGAAATGCGCTTATCGTTTGATAAATTTTATTTCAGGATCGCCAATTGACGTTATAAACGCTCTTTCCGAATTGGGCTACAGAGTCGTCTGTAGTACCGGCGAGGCGGAGATTCTATGGACACTTCATAGAGAACTCTAAAAAAGGCCGATGTACTTAACATCTTCAGGGCCTCTGCAATGAATTCATGTCACTACTTTTTTTAATGTCACGTGTTAAAAATGTAATCAAATTTTAATTCTAATGTCGTGCAAGGTTTTAAATGAAATTCTTCAAAAAACAAAGGAATTATCCAATGAAATTTTACTCCAAGAGTCCAAGAAATTTTACGTTTTAAAATCCAAAAAATTTTACCGTTTTACATACACGTACCTATTATAGTAATAGCATTTTTAAACTGAAAAATTTTTGAGGACCAATTTATTATGACTCTTTTATTTTACACAAAAAAGAACTGGAGAGTTTTTATATTGTGAAGAAAATGTGCGATTTTCAATGTGGTATTAAGTGTATTTCCTACTTGCTTTCATATGTGGAATGTATTGAGTATTTTTGATAATTTTACTCTTTTTTTTATTGAAGTTCTTTTAGATAGCTTACACTTTTAAATAGAAATGTTAGTGTACACGATTTAGCTCCAAATATGCATAGTTATGCAACAAGTTTTAGATAATATAATTTTAAGAAAATAAATGAAATCAAAGATTATTAAATATAGAATTTATAATTTCAATATATCATATAATAATATATAAAAATGGATTAGAAATCTGATCAAAAATTGAAATCAATAACTGATGATTGTACAATAGTTGCATAAAACAAGCATTTGTAAAATGTTTTTATTTATAATACTGATGAATATTAGGTTCTTCATAAATATTTTGCTTGCAACATTTACTCATATACGTTAGATATACAAATACATATTTTTTTTATAGACCATATTTCATACCTACATTAATGAAATCTACAAATGTTGCGGCCTACTATAGTTACTTAAATAGTTTATCTAAAAGTGATGTAGTTTATTTGTCAATGATTATAATTTATAAATTTTACACAGTTGCCTTAAATCAATTTTGGTAATTTGTTGTCTATCAACTGTATGTTAACTTTGTCGTTAATGAATTGTATGTCATATTTTATGAAAATTTCTACTGTTTAGTATTATGCGACTGGATAATAATATCGTACATGAATACCTTACATTTGTGCTTATGTAATGTATACGTACTTATGTTATCAATGATTGTAACAATATAAAGATTGTCTAAATGTTTACACTTTGTTTTTATTTTATCCCTTCTAAAAATATTAAAAGTTATGAATATTACAAGCGTGCATCAAGTAGGTTTCAGATAATCAAAAATGGATAACCATTCACATGATGATGACTCGTGTTGTAACTGCAAATCTGGTGATTCTGTCAGGCAAACATTATCGGAATTAGATTTTGAACGAGGTATATGGTATGCAGGTGTGTATTTAGATATCATAGTAAAAATATTGATAGATTAAAGAATAAAAAATAAAAAAAATCTGAATATAATTTGCTGATGTAGCTTAATAGAAAAAACTTGCTTCAAAATTTTTTGAAAAAGAAAAGTTATTTAAAGTTTTTGCTTTTACTCTAAAGTATTTGTAATTAGTCTTTGTGATCATTAAAAATTCAAGTGAATCTCAACTACATTTCTGATTTACAGCTCAATCGAATGATTTGGAAAGAGTCCAATCACTTTTAAAGAAAGGTACTCCTCCAGATGCAGAGGATGCTGCAGGGTATACTGCACTGCACTATGCAGCTCGTAACGGCCATGAAAAAATTTGTAAAGAACTGTTGAGTCGAGGAGCCAATGTTAATGCAATTACTAGATCAGGTAGAGCAACCCCTCTTCACAGAGCAGCGACACAAAGACATGCCAATATAGTTGAGCTACTGCTGAATTCAAAGGCAGATGCAAATATACAAGATGCAGATGGTTTTACAGCTCTTCATCGAGCAATCATGTCAGACTGCGAGCCAGTTGCTCGGCTGCTAATTCCTAAAACCCAATTGGACTTGACAGACAAAAGTGGCTGTACGCCGAAACAATTGGCAGAGAAAAGGGGCAAAATTAAAATATTTTCTTAAAAATAACTAATTTATTCCAAAACTATATTTAAACTAAATTTTTTACATACTACATTGATGATATGTAACGCGTCATTATATCAATAAATCATTATTAAAAAAGAAAATTTCATTTTTAACGCATAAACATAGCTCCGAAATCCTGCAAAACCAATCTGCAACAAAAATCAACCAAAGACAACAATCCAAGCTATCAACCACGCCTCATACAAACTGCAAATAAACGTCAACTAGAGCAGAAAATTCACCACCCAAAAACACCGACTACAGCGCTAATCTAACGCTCCACCAACCATCCACTCCACGCTCAAAAACCACCTCTCTTAAACCAAAAATCAAAAAACAACCATCCCGTAAAAGCCTCAACCGCCAAACAATGTCAATGCTTCCATCCTCTCTCGGTCTAGCTCGCGCCTCGTACATACATAAGCCGCGCTCGGAGCAGTGCAAGTGAAAAACGTCGATAACGGCGCGTGTAACTGGGACATTTACCTTCTAGCTGGTTCGCTCGTTCTGGGCGCGCGCGCACACATACACAGAGAGAGAGAGAGAGAGAGAGAGCCGCCAGAGTGAAAGGGAGCTGCAGCAAAGCAGCCGGCGCGGTCGTGCTCTTGATATTGAATCGGCGCTCGGGCGACATCGGAGCTGCTCGGCGGCCGAGGAACGAGAACGGCGCAGTTAATATTCGCGGCTAGTGCTGCCACCTGGGCACTGGCTGGCTGGCTCGCGCACGCATATCTGTCCTATCGTGCAGTTGGCAGGCCGCGTCTCGCGTTTTCACGTTGTGTGTGCGCCAGAAAAGCTAGAGTAAGAGAGAGAGCAGACACACACGCATATTAAAACACACAGTGTGCTGTGGCTCCGGACGACGACGGCAGCAGGGTGTTTTTCGGAAGCTGGGGATCCGGCCGCTGCTGAGGACAGAACTGTATTGAGGAGAGAGGGAGAGCGAGGATGTGAAGAGATAGGCTAGCAGCTACGAGTGTGCTGCTGTGCGTGTGTTTAGTGAGCGTGCGGTTGATACAGCGAGGAGATAGATCCGAGAGGCTCTTCACCGGCGCTACGTTTAGCTTCTGTGTGTATAATATACGAGTATACAGGCGAGCATCGCGCACGATTGTGCCTCAACGTCTGAGCCAGGAGAGAGAGTGTAGCGAGCGGTGAGTAAACGTGAGCTGTATATAGTCCTGCAGTGCGCGAGCGCGTGTTGATATATACTTTGGCTCTCTCTCGTGCTGCCAGTGCGCGCTGAGCTTATCCGTCTTAACGAAGAGGCAGCTCTCTCACGGTGGAGCTTGACAGAATATACAGCATCGCTGGAGAGCGAGAGAGCAGCGCAGCTCCGGGTAACAACGGTGCGCGGGCGCGTGACGTCACGGGCAGGGGGTGGGGGGAGGCTGGCTCTCCTTAATCAAGTGCACACGGAGCGCCACGTAAAAACGCAGCCCGCGGAGCTCGCTGGCATCTCCGACGGGCCCCGCGAGGTAAACGGCAAAGAGCCGAGCTCTCCCGTCTGCCTCTGTGTATATATGCCCTCATCCCGAAGGACGCCCGCGGGCATGTGTATATATAGATATACACGCGCACAGGGCTATATATCGCGGGGGCCTTAAAAACAGTTGTTGACCGAGAGCGCTCCGTGTATGTGTTCGTGTGTGCTCTGTATATGTGTATATACATTGGCCCCGCGAGAGAGACGAACGTAGGCGCAACACCTAACCTCTTAGTCGCGCGGCGCGCCTAACCTAACCCCAAAAAAACGTAGAGCGCGAGAGAGAGAGAGCGCAACATCGACGAGGAGAGCGCTGCGGCCCGCGCCGCGAGCGAGCAGAGAAAAAGAGATCAGTCTTTTGCGCCGTCGCGGAAGCGAGCGTTCCTTCATACACACTTCGGAGCGCGCGCTGCTCTTCTATACTCGGCCCGCCGCGATACGATCTCGCTTTTCGTCGCGCCGCGTATATATGTAACCTTTTTCGCTCCGCAAGTGTGTATCAAAGTGCGCGCGATCGTTTCTTTCCGTGTAGAGGAGCGAACTCGATGAAACCGGCGTGAACGAGTCGGACCAGCCGCACGACGAGCGACGTGTATGTGTGTGTATATACCTATATACACGAAGAAAGCGCGCAGAGCGAGAGAATGAGGTTAGGAATACTCTCTTAGCGAGGAGCGCGCGGAAAAAAAGATAAACAAGGCGTCGGCCGCACGCGCGTGTGTATCCCTTTTTCGGGCTTTTCCGGCGGCGAGTTCGGCGCACTCGCGCTTTTTCTGCGAACGTAGGCCGCGCGGGGCGCGTTGAACTCGCTCGCCGTCTATGTGCAAGTGTGCTGTGTGTATATATGCGCGCGGCGACGTCGCAGAAATTTTCGGCGCAAGGAGCTTCTTTTTTCCTAGAGGCTCTATACACTCGCGCGGCCGGTTTGTTTTGTTTCTCGGGCGCGAAGCTTAAATGGTCAGTGTGAGTGTGTGTTACGAGCTGGATTCCTAGAAATCGCGGAAAGAGCTGCGTCGTTGGTTTGCGAGGATGGTTTGGTGCTGGCTTTGTTTTGTGGCCTAGGGGGAAAGTTCGTTGAGGATTTTTGCAAATCGAGATGTAATGGGAGGCGCGACGGGGCTGTGTAACTCTAAAGCCGCGTTGCGATGTAAAAAGTCGCGCTGTTGGGTTGTTAAGTCGCTTTTGTGAGGATCTGCTTTCTTGAAAAGTGTGAACTTTTTTCTTAAGAGGTGAAAAGCCGTGTCGATTGGCGTGTTTGCTCTTTTCTTAAACTCTACTTTGAGTCCAGATTAATACAGCCAATCAGCTCTTAAAATCACGTTCAAACTTCGCTCCGAAAAAAGTAGAAATTATCCTCAGCGCGAGCAAAGCACATCCAGAGCCAATCGTCCGTATATACACTCGCATTAGCCAAAGGCAATCGATATACCCCCGTGCGCGAAACTTAATTACTCAATCCATCCTCCCGGCTCCGGGCTCGTTTCTTATTCCCTCCTCGGGCCGCTCGCGTCTCGATAGCACATTAATCCGCGCCGAAATCGAACTCGTCATGCTACCACTCGCCCAGGCTAATCCGAGACTTAAGCCCTCTGGAAACGAGGCGCCGAGGTAAAGAAAGCCGAGAGTGCCTTCATCAGACGCTCCCGCGACGTGGATTCGCCATCGCGCGCGAGCCGCCGGGATTATTCGCGCGTCAAGGTTGCGAAACGAAAATATCACGCTCCCTCCCCGCGGATACTTTATTTTTAACGGGCTCCCCCCGGCCGGAGCGCCGCGCGAAAGAAAAACCACCATGACAACAATCGAGATACTGACTTTTTTTTCTTTTTGTTCCACGCAGGTGTCGACGCGCCGGAGGCAGCAGCGGCATCGACCTATCGAGCACGAGTGCACGCTGCGCTGCAACGTGACTTCGCAGTAACCACGTGGACCTGCAGCGGCTGAGGAGAGCAGAGGAATAATAAGGCCGCAGCCTGGCGCGCTCGAGACGCCGTAGATCTCGGATAGAGGTACAGCGTCGTCGGCACCACGGAGGCCGCGGAGAAGAAGCAGCCGGAGCTCCGCGCGGGAGTTGGACTATTCTCCAGCGGTGGCCGTCACCAGGAGGCCAAGGGACAAAGGGCGCGTTAGCGTCATGCGCGCTAGGCGCGCTTAGGAAATAATAGAGGAGAAGCCGTGATAGAGGAGTGCAGGTTCTCCCCCTCCCTGAGTAATAGAAACTCTGGGGGCAGCTCTACGCGTGAGTCCGGCTTTTTTTATTTTTCTCCGGCCAGGCTGGAACAAAGCCCGGCGGGCGCATTGTGGAATCCTAGAGGGAGAAGCTCGACGAATTTTCAAGTGCGAAACTCGAGAAGAAACACACGGACCTCGCGTGGCCGCTCCTTCGATGCTGCGCGTGTATAGGTGATCGATTGGTTATTTTTATTTTTCTTTTCAGTCTGGTGCGTATAATCAGCATCGAGTGGACGTTGACGCGAAATTAGTGCTTGTTACAGTGGGTGTGCAAAGAGAGATACGAATCATAACTCGGATAAGGGAGTAGTGAAGAACAACGGAAGTGCTCCTCACGACTGGCGTCTTGTGTGTACGTCGTCTTCCGCGGTGTGAAAGGAGAAGAAGACAGGTATAAATATATATCAGTGCGCGCGTGTGTGCGTTTATCATCGTCATTATATATCACCAGAGAATCGTCGAGCCGCAGAGCGCGTGAGCCTCGCGTTGTTTGCGCGCAGACGACCAAGCTGATTACGACGGATCATCCCCGGCAGTTTCTCGCCACGCCTACCCTCGATGAGAGGAGGCACATGTCCATTGCTGCCGCTGAAAATGCAGGGTGAGTCACCTCACGTTTTCACCTTATACCCAGCTCTCAGTCTCGGCCTCTTCTTTCCCCTCCCCGAAAGTCAGCTGATTTCCTGTATGCGCATTTTTGCGCTCTCCTCTCTCCCCGGGCACATATGTGCGTACACCTACCTTTTAAATGCCCCTCCACCTCCGCACCTTTCTCTTTCTCTTCCATTTCTCTTTCTCTCGCGGCGTTTCTTTCTTCTTCCTGTCTCCAGTCGCTGCTCCTGCTGACCGATTTTGCGTCGTGACTCCGCGTATACAGAAAACAGTCGTCACGGACGAGAGAAAGGAAGACCGGCTGAGAAAGAGCGAGATGGAGAGATATACACACGTCTCCACACATATATATATACGTGCTCGCACAACGGAGAGTCAGATATATATTCGGTGGGGAATAAGACACAGCGGCACACGGCAACACACCGAGAAGCATACGTACAAGAGAGAGAACGGAAGGGGGGAAAGCCTTGGCCCGGATACAGTCGCCGGCGACGCTGACTTAACCCTGGATCGCACGCTCGCTCGCCGTGTGCGCGCGCGCGAGCCATGGAACCGCGATTGTCACTTTTCGCTCTCTCCTTTTATAAGCAGCGATTTTCTCGCGGCGATAGAGAAAAGAGAGGCTCTCTGCACGGCGCGTTATGTCACCGCGGCTCTATTTATCCCTTTGATTTTCGCGGACTCTTGTGTAAGGACTAGGCCAGGATTGTCCAACGATCGCGTAAATGCCTGATTAACTTTTGCCACAAGCGAGATTTCGTCCGCGTGAATAATTCACTCGCGCGCTCGCGCCATAAAAATCATGGAGGAGTCGCGCCTCGTAAATAAAGAAGCACCGAGCTCCGTAAATCAATCTCGCCGAGAGTGCGTCCTCGCGGCGTTAAATAAAAAAGCAAGAACCGTAAGCGTCGCGGAGAAAAAATCACACGCTACCTAATAAAAAAAAAAACTGAGCGCGAGTTTGGCAAATTTCTGCGAGCGTCACGTACTAGCGTGTGCGTGCACCTGTTATATTTCCACAAAGGAGGATCGCAGCCTCCC